>JACXGI010015046.1:0-18034 GCA_016801175.1 Esox masquinongy
TAGCCTACAGAACTAGACTGAGAGACCATTTAAAGGCCTTTGCAGGTGTTTTGAGTTATTTAGCTGATTAGAGTGTGGCACCAGGTGTCTTCAATATTGAACCTTTTCACAATATTCTAATTTTCTGAGATACTGAATTTGGGGTTTTCATTAGTTGTCAGTTATAATCATCAAAATTAAAAGGAATAAACACTTGAAACATATCAGTCTGTGTGGAATGAATGTATACATTATACAGGTTTTACTTTTCGAATGGAATGACTGAAATAAATCAACTTTTTGATGATATTCTAATTATATGACCAGCACCTGTACATGCAAGCCGACAGGGATACACACAGTGGGGGTCAACAAAATGCGGCCCTTTCAAAGGACCGACCCAGGCCATGATTATCCTGGTCTGTTCTCACCTGGGCTTTGCAGGCATTTTGAAGTTATTTTTTTTGGGGAAAAAAAAGCATTTCATTTCTGGTCCCAGGCCTGATACTGAACAGACTGTCTGACAGCACACCCCCACTCAACCTCCTCTCATCCCTCTCTCTCCTGCTCCATCCTCTTCCACTCCCCTGGGTCTCTGAAACAGGACACTGTCCTCCGGAGAGTACAGCTTTCTGGGTCACCATGACAACGGCCAGGGCTTAGACACTCTCCTGTGTATGCGTGCGTGAGTGGGTGCGGGCGAGAGTAAAAGTGAGGCCAAGAGAGGAGAGAGAGAAGTTTGAATCAGAAACCAAGTTCACACTAAAAAATATGAGGAGAACATTAAACATTTGAAACTATATATCTTTTCCTCTCTCCCTCCCTCAGATCGAGGAATGCTGCTTTGGTCTGATGACAATTTGACCTCAACGCATTCACCTTGAAACCCTCTCTCAAAACAGCCCTCCGCCCTCAGCTATTCATCCCTCACTTCCCTCCGCTCCGGTGCATAACAAGCAGGGAACATTGCTACATTCACAACATCAAAGAATAATAAGGCTTGATTAATAAAATAAATTACCATGTGAGCGAAATGCAAACGTGCAAAGCCAAAAAGACTCCGGCATCTGAGTTTAACTGTTTCAAGGGTAACCTGCATGCTCCACAAAACACAAACAAACAAATCCGCTTGGGTATACACACACACACTCATTATAATGCCTGAAAAAGCAATGATACACTGAATTCAATTATTGTAACATCTCATACTGCGTTGAGATCGAGAGTAATGGCCCTAAGGGCCTAATCAGATAAATTTCATATTGATCTGTTTTTTAACCAAAAGGCTACATATTCATGATGAAGTGGTATTGAACGCTATCCTAACTTTAAAAAAGGTATGTGGTAATCTCCCATTTATAAAAAAGTAATAGTAGTAATAGGTCAGCTGTTGAACCCTTGTTAAGAATCCAAAGAAACACAATAGGACAGCTCTCTGGTAATGTACTTACATTGACTTATGTATTTGTATTCACCATATTGGGTCTGACTTAGAGCTAGGGGTCATGCTAATAGTGAATAGGTTGCCATTTGGAGTTCAGCCTTAGGCTTTTATCAGGTTTATATTAGCATTCCTGAGTTGTGAGCCACAGTGATGCTGTGGCCAAGCCTTGACTATACGCACACACAGCCCACGCTTCAATTGCCCAGCCAGCCCTGAAATTGCAGCAGGCCATTTAAATATGACATTAATTTATTAAACAATGAAAAACAACAACAACTACAGGATGCCCTTGACAGATTTCATTTCGGACTGACTACTTTCCAGAAGGGTTTTCCCCATCTCCAGGCGGGAGGGAGGGGTGGAGGATGGCGAGATGGAAGGATGGAGGGGAGGAGTGAACAGGGTCCAAATGTATCGGGCAAATGGCTGCCCCCCCCACCCCCCCAGGAGGTTAGACAGAACAGAAATGAAAAGAATAACAGATTACTGTTGTTAAAAGACAGAATAGAACAGAAGAGGGCTGTATAAAATGATTCAGGACTATAAATAGCACACGACACAGAAATAAACACAAACAGGTGGAGAAGCCACAAGGAATCCTGATGGCGCTATAAAAGCAGCCACATCAATTTCCCAGGGTTTTCAGGCCATCCAGATTTGGCAGTCCATTGGTCTGGCTTTGTGACTCGTTGCACATAAACACACACCCACGGACACAAACGCATGTGAACACACAATTGAACACACCTTGACCACTAGTGTTAACATGATCACGTTCGAGGTATGGCGATAAATACAGGGTTGAGGCCATTGAAAGCCAGACCAGGCGAGGACAGCGTTATTTACCACCGAGAGTGGCGAGGGTCAGTATAAGAGCTTTATAACTGGTGCCTTGGCCGATGGCGGTGTATCCCAGATAGAGCCATGGGGTGGGGCCCTCAAACACAAGGCTATGTCTGGTAAAATGCCAGTTTCCTACAAATATTAATAGACTGGCAGCTACCTGCTCAACCGGGTCTAAATAATTTACAAATATAAATAAATTACAGACAGCCTTGGAAAACTAACATTACCAGTAAAGGCTATAAGGGAGGCTGATATTGATTTGGCAAAAAAGGTTTTGCAACAGAAACTTGAAAAAGGGAGAGTCAGAAAGTGTGACAGACAGAAAGATACAGAGACAAAGAGAGAGAAAGATTTTGAGACAGACACAGAGAAAAAGAAAAATAGACAACCAATATCCATTGGACACCGCATTAACTGAGCAGAAGCTCTATCATCACCTTTAGGCCCTCAAATAAAAAGTATGAAGACTTGATGGGATCCTAGAAGAGATGCTTAAATTGAACAGTGAAAATAACAATATTTGGCTATACTAAAATTGTATTGGATTTTGAGTGGATAGTACCATTCAATAGTTTGGACACACGTCCTCATTCAAGGGTACTTCTTTATTTTTTTACTATTTTCCACATTGTAGAGTAATAGTGAAGACATCAAAAATATTAAATAACACATATGGAATCATGCAGTAACCAAAAGTGACAGATCAAACAGATCAAAATACATTTCAAATTGATTCTTCAAAGTAGCCACCCTTTGACTTGATGACAGCTTTGCACACTCTTTGCCTTCTCTCAACCAGTTCATGAGGTAGTCACCTGGAACGCAATTTTGCAAGACAAAATGCAGAGTAATTCAACTAGGAGCGGTGCTTTCACCAGGGTTGCAATATCCCACCCTGAGCTCTTCAACATTAACATCAACAAATTGGCCAATATTCTAGAGAAATCCTCAGCCACTGGTGTTAATCTCCATAAATCAGGGATAAAACGCCTCCTCTTCACAGATGACCTACACTATATGGCCAAAGGTATGTGAACAACCCTACTAATTATTACAATGGGTCATACTGAAGAGCTTAGTGACTTTAAACGCGTCAGTTTGTGAAATTTCTGCCCTACTAGATCTGGTCCGGTCAACTGTAAGTGCTATAATTATGAAATGGAAGTGTCTACAAGCAACAACAGCCCAGACCTGAAGTGGTGGACAACGCAAACTCGCGTACAGTGTAAAAATCATCTATCATCTATTACATCACTTACCACTGAGTTCCAAACTGCCTCTGGAAGCAACATTAGCACAAGAACTATGTGTCGGGAGCTTCACAAATGGGTTTCCATAGCCAAGCAGCTGTACGCAAGACTCACATCAACATGCGCAATTCCAAATGCCACTGGACTCTGGAGCAGCGGAAATGTGTTCTCTGAAGTCCAGCAAGCTCATATAGGTGTAATCGTCGGGTGTCCAGCAGTACTAACAGACCTGGGCCCTGGACCTGCTAGAGCAGTACTGACAGACCTGGGTCCTGGACCTCCTAGAGCAGTACTGACAGACTTGGGCCCTGGACCTGCTAGAGCAGTACTGACAGACCTGGGCCCTGGACCTCCTAGAGCAGTACTGACAGACCTGGGTCCTGGACCTCCTAAAGCAATACTGACTGACCTGGGCCCTGGACCTCCTAGAGCAGTACTGACAGAACTGGGTCCTGGACCTCCTAGAGCAGTACTGACAGACCTGGGCCCTGGACCCGCTAGAGCAATATTGACTGACCTGGGCCCTGGACCCCCTAGAGAACTACTGACAGACCTGGGCCCTGGACCCCCTAAAGAACTACTGACCGACCTGGGTCCTGGACCTGCTAGAACAGTACTGACAGACCTGGACCCTGGAGTCTGGACCTCCTATAGCGGCTTTTTATAGAGATCCATATCCCAGGGAATGAAACCCAACTTTAAATTGGTTAAAGTAGAGTACAGCAGACTAGCAATGCGCGGGATGACTCATAACCCACAGGCCCCATTGTTATATCCACTGGGCAAGCATGTTTAGGGTCAGAAAATCATTTTCGGAAAAAGAGCGGGTGGGTTGCAGGCAGGTTGAATGTTAAATGACAATGCTAGGCATACATTTTTTTTGTAACAATCTGTTACTTCGGAGAGAACTAGGTAATAATATGCCGCTCGGAGTAGGCTACATTTTAGCTGCCAGTACGTGCTTCTGTCACTCAGTGTGAAGTGCTTGATCTAGACAAAACCCTGCTTCCTCCCCTTTAAATTCCCCAAACAGAACATATTTGGTTCTCTACAGCTCACTCACATATCTGAAGGCATAGCTAACTCTTTCTACATGATTTGTGATCAGTTTTTTTTCAATTAGTCTATCAAACTATGTAGGCTATAGATATTTAAGTAGCTTTTTGGAAGTTTTTGTTGTTTATGGCATAAGCTAAGCCAGTACTTGCTTGTTATTGTTATTCATCTCAGACATGTTTGCGAAGCGATTGAGATAACATAACAAATATACTTGTGGACATTTTTTGACATAGTCAACATGTCAGGAGAGAATAGTTTTGCTCGCCTGGAAAGTAAGCCTGTGGGGAAATGCACATGGGAACTGTGTGTTACTGCAGTGTTTTTGCATTTTGTGGGTGTAGGGTCAGATTAAAGCTTTCGAATTTCACTGTAAAAATACAAATCGGGGAGATTGCGGATGGGTTATTAGGGATTCCGGGCGGGTGACCCGCTCATCAGTGCTGCACACACTATAACTATTTAGGTTTAAAAAGAATTTCACCTGGACAACTAACAGAACTAAAATTAAAAAGCACATTGTACACCATTACTAAACAAATGAAGATGGAAATACCTACTTAAAATGAGGCAAAAAATGATTAAATGTGTTAGTGAACCGAGCACACTCTATAGCATCATGGTCTGGGGTCCATTTGCAAATCAAGATTTCACTCAGTGGGACAAACACCCCACTGAAACCCTGCATGATGCATTTTGCAAGGTTCTCCTTTGTGGCCAGAGGACAGAATTATGCCAATATCCACTAATAATAATACAATTAAAAAAAAAGAAATCAAGTTTCGGAAACATCTAAAATGCAGTGACCCCCTCTCATAACATCACCAAACCCTGCAATCCCAAGAGTTGAGCAAAGACAGTCCCATCATCCAAATGGTCCTGGGGCTGAGTTCACAACCCCGTTGTACTAACCCAATGAAGAGTGAGTAGCAGAACATCCTATCAAATGGTCCTGGGGCTGAGTTCACAACTGTTGTACTAACCCAATGAAGAGTGAGTACCACAACATCCTATCAAATGGTCCTGGGGCTGAGTTCACAACCCCGTTGTACTAACCCAATGAAGAGTGAGTAGCAGAACATCCTATCAAATGGTCCTGGGGCTGAGTTCACAACTGTTGTACTAACCCAATGAAGAGTGAGTACCAGAACATCCAATCAAATGGTCCTGGGGCTGAGTTCACAACCCCGTTGTACTAACCCAATGAAGAGTGAGTACCAGAACATCCAATCAAATGGTCCTGGGGCTGAGTTCACAACCCCGTTGTACTAACCCACTGAAGAGTGAGTACCACAACATCCTATCAAATGGTCCTGGGGCTGAGTTCACAACTGTTGTACTAACCCAATGAAGAGTGAGTACCAGAACATCCTATCAAATGGTCCTGGGGCTGAGTTCACAACTGTTGTACTAACCCAATGAAGAGTGAGTACCAGAACATCCAATCAAATGGTCCTGTGGCTGAGTTCACAACCCCGTTGTACTAATCCACTGAAGAGTGAGTACCAGAACATCCAATCAAGCTGAATGAACCAAATTACATAACAGTTACAGCTAACTACATTAACTTTACACAAGCACAAAGCTAAATGCAGTGCTACCCGTCAAAACTGATCAACACCTTAGAAATGGTAACTGATCAAAACCTGAGAAAAACCTTGACGTAGTACAGGCTAACAGAGCATAGGCTTGCAAATGAAAAGGGTATGACACAGGAAAACCGGTCTCCTTGTAGAGGAAAGGCTCTGTAACCACTGCCCCGTAGCAGAACTTGAGTCAGAGCTGCACTTCCTGACAAAATGTGAAAAAATATAATACAATTACAGTAATTTATTTTTCAACAATAACATTTCAAACCATTATTCAAGGTTTCAAAGACCTCTCTAATGAGATTGTGATGTTTCTATCCTCCTTTTTGGGGAGGACAGAAACAGCTGTTTATTGAACAGTGTTGTAGCCTACCACAAAATGAGAGACAGTTTTGGAAAGACCACAAACCTGTCTTATGCCATTGTAATTTAGTGTTATTATTATTACAGTATATGTTTGTCTTTGTTCTGTAGGCTGTTTTTCTAATCATTCTTGTTGTTGCTTTAATTATGTTCTATTGTGAATTCATGTTATCTCTGATATGCTTTGGCAACATTTACATAGTTACGTCATACCAATAAAGTCATTCAAATTGAATTGAGAAAGAGCTAGCGTCGACGATCGAAAAAGAGAGAGAGGTGCTGGCCATCTGGTCCTCCCTGGGAGCTGCGCAGCACTCACAGCAGGACGTGAGCCGTGCTCCACGCCGGACATCGTTAGCTTCTCCCCTGAGTGTCAAGCACTGCCCCTCTGAAACTGCCTTGGGCCCGTCTGTGTCCGTGTGTGTTCTACCTGAATCTCCATTCCCTGCTCCAGCAGCCTCTTGGCCTGGTTCTCCACCTCCAGTCTGGCTCTGCTGATCAGAAGCAGGTCATTCTCAATCACGTCTATACCAGACAGATCCACCCCCTGAGACAGGTAGTCTAGATGAGGAGTGAGAGACAGAGAGAAAGAAAAACACAGAGAGAAGCAGAAAGAGAGTGTTAGACAGGGGGACACGGGAGGGGGGGGGGGCATGTACACCATGTGTAGTTGTATGTACACCTTTCGACATTTCCCAGAAATCGGCAAAAAAACACCCCCTGACATTAGACAAGGTGACATTTTGCTATTAGCGTGATTTATTTTTGACACTTTTTTGGCATGCCTCCAGTTACATAGAAAACACTACATGTCATTTAGCAGCATTGAAAATATGTCAGCCAAAGTGATTCTGAGGACACGACCCATGCCTTCTAATGAACAGAGGAGAATGACAGAGAAAACAGGACAGCCCATTAAGAAGCACAAAGGTGTTCATTGGTGAACAGCTGGACCAGCAGCCAATGGGAAAGATCACAGCATGGCGTCTGTAAAACGTGTGACAGTGACAGTCCTCACTACCGTGAACACGTGTGTCCGTTGTGTCAACGAGATGCTACGCCGATGAGTTGATCCAATTAAACACGTATCCCCTCGCAAACACTCATTTACACCTTTCTGCTCCCACACATGTAGAGGTATCCCCTCGCTAACACTCATTAACACCTTTCTGCTCCCACACATGTAGAGGTATCCCCTCGCTAACACTCATTAACACCTTTCCGCACTCAATGATGCGCACGCGCACTCCTGTTAACAACAATACAACCAAACAGTTGTGTCTTTGAAATCCTGTCACACAAACTACTGGAAATCAACAAATCCTGCTCCACCAGACAGATTTTTTCCCCACATTACATTGAGCTGGTTATATCGACACAACATTTAAACGCAAACGCAATGCCGCCCATCTAACTTATATTCACCTTAAGTAAAAAAAAACAAAAAAAAGAGAAATACACAAAGTAAAATATCTATTGTCATCTGCTGTCCAAACCACTCTAGATAAAGAGCCCTGTCAAGCTTAAACAAAAAAGTTAATATGGTACTCAACATGGGGGCTCCCAAAACACTCCCTCCACAAGACTCCAGGAACATGATGAAAAAAAAGGGAACTCTGTTTCTGAATCCTTTCTTTTGGCACAGTCTTTTTCAATTAAATACTGTTGGTTACAAAATCTAATTAAAAGGTGAAAAAGGGCTGTCATTATTTGCCTAGATTTCAGCAATTTCAGTAAAGGTCTGTAGACTTTCGATAACCACAGTGGATAGGCTTACGTTTCAGCACAGTTCATTTTCATGGGAGCCTTAACTACAGTAGTGATATTGATGTACAGTATATTAGGTATTTATAAATCAACTTATGTCAAGCCAATAAACTTCTCAGATTTACACCAAAAGTGTTCCTTTTCAGAAAATTATTCATTTTTAAAATTATTTATTTTTCAGTAAATTAGTCCTGAAAGTTTCTGGGTTAAGTAATGTTTTAGAACACAGAGGCTATTTGCTATTCTATGTCTGTTTATCCAAAGACGAGGGTCTGCAGTCAGAGCTGCGCTGCCCAGTAAAAGACAGGAGCCTATCAAATCAGAAGACAATCCGCCTGCAATCATAACTAAAAGAAAAAGAATCCCAAGTCTCTGTTGACGAGCAGTACACTGCAGCCAAGTGGCGCACGTGTGTGTGTGTGTGTGTGTGTGTGTGTGTGTGTGTGGGCGCGCGCCCGCGATCCCAGGCATTGGAACGCATGTGGGGCAGGATCTCAGAAGGGAATGGTTTACATTTTGAAAAATGCTGATTGGAAAAACGCTCTATTTCCATCCGTCCAGGCTTGGACAATAGCCAGGTAAAGGGCATCCAGAAAAGGCCCTCTGTGGGATCCTTGGCATTGGAATATTGGACCTGGCTCTGTGGCCTCCAGTGAACAGGGCAGCTGTTGACTTGGACGTATTGAAGGCAACTGGTTCCACATCAATCGAGCCATCGTCATGGACCGCCATATTTATCTGCACCGAGCAGTTACCCCAACCTGGGAAACTGGAGGCAACATGCCCAAAATAACTCCATAAGTGACCTTGGAATACCAATTTATCCATTACTGGGAGAGAAAGGGACTTCTGATAAGAAACACTAGCTGTGATTCAAAATGGCCAACGCTCTTCAGGACGGCGAATGGCTGACGGTGAAACGATTTCACACAAAACCTGGAATTCACTTCATGGCAGATAAGGAGGAGTAGGTGACAAATTGAAGAGAGAGCCAAGCCTCAATTTGAATTTAGAAAGGAAAAATGGAGAGCGAGAATGAAAAAGAGAGAAAGTGAGAGGGAAGGGGGTAGGTGGTGGTAGAGCAAAACAATTTCTTGTTGCCCTTCCAATTCAAGCTAAAAAAAAAAAGCTCCCTAAATTATGTGCTATATGCCACAGCTACCTGACTTTATCAATATCGGCATGTGGAACTCATAACGTCCTTAAAAAAATACACACAAGAAAAAAAACATACTGCAGAAACAACGACTCCTCTTGTTTCATAGGTACGGGGGGAAAGCCTGCCGCTAATATCCATAGCAGCGACAGCTAATTCTGCCACAGATAGCATGAAATTACATTTAGAGAGTGAATGTGTAAAGCATCTGTAAACGTCTACTGAAGTGTTGGTGGCTGGGAAGATGATAAGGTTTAAAGAGCAGTAGCCTACAGAAAGTGAAAGAGAATGTAATAATCTAGGTATGCTGTAATCTAGGTATGGTCAGAAAGTGCCAAACACTCACTATTGATTTCTTACAATAAGCTTCCCGACTGTCTGATCTGATTTGTTTTTATTTAACCTACAATTTTCAAGGTTAGGCCCAATGAGATTAAAAATACATTAAACAAAAATATAAATTAAATATGGTACCATATTAGAGATGTTACAGTTAATAAGTATTTCATTCAATTGAAATGAAGTCATTAGGTTATAATCTTTTAATTGCACATGAAAAGAAAACAAGGCAAGGTGCAAAAACACGAGCCAGTCTAAAAACAGGGCGGACTAAAAAATACCCCAAATTGCAGAGGAAAAAAACAAAAACGGCACACCAACTTATCTCCGAAGGTGGATGGGGTGTTATGGTTTGGGCATATATGTCTGCCAGTGGAAATGTGCTTTACTTGCTGAAGCCAAGACTGAAGGCAACATTCCCCTGAAACAAACAGAAACTGACGATAGCACAGGCCTGGCAGAGAATCAACAGTGTAGAAAATTGTACGAATGTATGCTTATGTTTAGATTATAACAGAACATACGTTTATCCGTACACAGGAAATCACGTTCAGTCAAACCGTGTCAGTAATCAGCCAATGGGCTTACAGTACTTACTTTTGTTGCCAGCGGTTTAGACATTAATGGCTGTATGTTGTGCTATTTTGAGGGGACAGCAAATTTACACTGTTATACAAGCTGTACACTCACTACTTTACATTGTAGCAAAGTGTCATTTCTTCAGCGTTGTCACATGAAAAGATATACTCAAATATTTACAAAAATGTGAGGGGTGTACTCACATTTGTGAGATACTGTACATTGACAGTATTAGTAATAAATTATAGATATTCTTGCAAAATTATTTTCTTACATAGAAATATTGGGTAGAAGCAGCTCTCTCTTGCCTCAATGCCCCAGACATGCACACCTAAATTCTGTTATTTCTAATCCCATACATGTTTTCCTATCGACAGATTACAGAAATAAAATAACAAATGTAAAAGTAAATTCTGATTCAACAAATATTGTGGCATAGGCTAGGTATTACAAGAAAAAAAGTTTTGCTCCTCACAAAAGTTAAATCACCTACCGTGGTCGTACAATAAGTAGCCGATATCCATGCATATGTTAATGAGTGTTTTAAAAATAATTAACGTGCTTTGACGATCTGAGATCTCAGGAACATTTTTAAACTATGAACATTTTGAAACGATTAGGTATTACCGTCATTTAAAATGCGCTTCCACGTTTTCCTATCAAGAATACACTGATGAGTCAAAACATTATGACCACCTGCCTAATATGCTGTTGGTCCTTCACATGTCCCCAAAACAGGCATGGACTCTACAAGACCCCTGAAGGTGTGCTGTGGTATCTGACACCAAGACATTAGCAGCAGATCCTGTAAGTTGCAAGGTGGAGCCGCCGTGGATCAGCCAAGACAACACTGTCAACTCTTTATCATGTTCCTCAAACCATTCCTGAACAATGTGTGCAGTGTGGCAGGGCGTATTATCCTGCTGAAAGAGGCCACTGCAACAATGTTTAGGTAGGTAGCACGTGTCAAATTGACATCCACATGAATGCCCGGACCCAGGGTTTCCCAGCAGAACATTGCCTAGAGCATCACACTCCCTCCACCGGCATGTCGTCTTCCCACAGTGCATCCTAGTGCCATCACTTCCCCAGGTAAATAGCACACATGTACACAGTCGTCCATGTGATGTAAAAGAAAATGGGGAAGTGAAGTATATTTGAATTTGAGTCGCGCTTCCTGGGTTGGCCAGCGTACAGGGGCGCAGCGTATTGTAAGACCAGCAGGGCTAATGCCAAATGGTCTATTGTATATTTTTTGTTGCATCAACTCTGATTGACAAAAGAGAAAAAGCATGTGTAAAATGTTTTCACTAATATTCTAAGTCGACTTCTGTCATTTCCATCCATATTTCCTAATTAGATAAGGTGTATTAAAATGCATGGATAGAAATATATATTGAACCACTGCATATTAACGTTTGAACATAAAATGAATTGTCCCTGTACATTTTTAACTGAATTAATTACAGATGCCGCTCATCTAATTACAGCGTTTTCATAGCGCGGTGAGATCAGGTAGATTGCGTCGGCATTCGGCAGATTGCGTCAAGCTGTGATTGCACTATTCCAAAGCATGAGGGAGCTAGAACGCTGAAAATGCTATTATTTCTTGAAAATCGTTTTCTGAACGATAGTTGCACACTGTGTTTACAATGTTCCCAACATTACAGCCCGTAACATAACAGGTTTAATTTAAAAGTGAAATGTTTCCAGTTGCGTCATCATCACTGCTATAATTACAATGTGTTTTTATAAAAAACATTAATAGTGACACAAAATAAATACTATTTGTTTAAATACTTGTCGCCTGAGACAAATACGAACATGATTATAGCGAAGATGGCACACCAGTAAAAATAATTTAAAAATAAAATAAAAAGCCAAAATCATAGCTTTCTGCGGTTTAGAAACCGCACATGTTCAAATTGCGATTTCAATATGGTTTCGATTAAGTGCAGCCCAACTCTTCAGCTGCACTTCTTGTATTGCTCTTAAAATAATGATTCAAAAAACGTATCGTATATCAATACCCGCCAGAATCAGATGGCAACAATGACAAGCCCTGTAACCGGTGCATTCACTCTCTTTCTCTCGGTAAGCTCACACAAATTCCAAATAGTAGATCAGCCGCTTGAATGACACACAGAGCACCCAAAACATCTGCGCTTCAATGCATGATTGGAATTACAGATTAATAAATCAGGAGCTATTTTTTTATTATTACTTTTATACTTTTATACCGTTTATTATTACTTTTATACAAAAAAATGTTGTATATACTTTGCTAGCTTGTTTTAAAATACTTTTGTTTTGTAAGAATGTATAGTGGTGTTAGATGTGTAGCAGGGATAGAGACTGGTTAAAGTTGGTAGAGGAAAAAATGGATTGGTTGAATTACAGGATATCGTGAACATAAAGGTATATATATATATAAATATATATATAAATGATTTGAGATCTGGAGCTATTCATTAACAACCGGAGCTATTGCCCGGACGTCGGCCAGGCCTAAAAACACCATGTCCTTGACTGTTTCATAACTCTTGATATTAGGTTAGCTTTATGCAAATCATTTTACTTGTATGGGCCTAGTAATCAAAAATTCTAATGGATTTATCTATCAAGAATTTAAATATGGTGGATTTTCATTTTATAGATGTTTAGAGCCTTATTAAACAAACGAAAATACTATAGCCTGTGTTCTTTGAAAGTTAATTTTTTCTAATTCTTATGTTTCATAAGATCTCCAAAAAAACCAACAGAATTCTTCTTCATATAATTCATCTAAAAGCCCTGGCGGTTCTAGTGTTAATAACTGATTAGGCATGTGACTGTACAAGTCTCGTGACAGGCGCTTTGTCTCACCCGGCTCTCTTCTTCGGTTAATGTGGAGTAATTGACAGTAATTTGTGGACTTTAGTCCATTGTAAACAAATTAATTACATGTTCTATTCAAACACCATTTTATTAGAAACGTTAGGGCAAAAAAAGAATGGTTATTTACCTCTGAAAATATTCATGAATCAATGATGGGTTTAATGTGTAGCCTACTGTCCATTTAACAAATGAAGCGTCCTTCATGTAAACACTAGGGCTGCAACAACTAATTGATAAACATCGATAACATCGATAATCAAAATTGTTGGCAACGAATGTCATAATCGATTAGTTGGGTCTCGAAAACATGTAGCAAAAAATATATATTTTGAAAGATAGTGGAGGCTGAGATTGCGGAAGCTACAACGAAGGGAAGTCGCGTTCGACCAAAAACCAGTGTTGCCAGATATCGCAAGAGAAACCATCAACCAGGACTGTCAAATGAAGCCCAAAAAAGCAACGCCGTTTTTACGCACACACTTAAGTAGGTGTGCTATTTAAGGATGAGAGAGAGAGCTGGTTGCTCTAATGGGGCCGAGTACCTGACCTTTGAAGTTATGTTAAAAATCTTCCAATTTAGCGAATGTACAAAAACTATTCTCTTACAGGTGGGATTACATTTTACGCCAACTTTTCTTTCAGTAGCCTACAACATAATCACTATATTAAATGACGGTAACTCTCATGACACGGGAGAATGACTGCAATGCTTGAGCATTTAAAGAGAAATCATGTTGTAGCCTTGATGACAGAAGATGAAGAGGGCTCTGCACGGTATGTTTATATAATGCAAATTTGTCATTTATTTTAGTTTGTATTCATGAATTACGGTTTTAATTGAGAAACAGTTACTCTTGAATGCATGGCTGAGTTAACGTTTACGTCAAGTCTATTTGAGCACGTTGAGTTTGTGTGTAGTTGAGCAGCTCCTGATAGCTAAGCATTCGCTACCTTACTGATGAATTAACCCATTACTGTCATAATTGGTGAGTTTGGTATTTCTCCACAATAGAAACGTTGAGGTATTTAAATGTATTACAATTTACATTAACATTTACAATCTCAGTCAAACATTTCTCAAATAGATTCATGAGGTAGTACCCTGGAATGCTTTTCCAACATTTTCAGCAGACTTGAAAATGATATTATGATAACACTTTAGTTTTTGCACGTTTATTTTTGCTTGATAACTACTGCCTACAGTTGTTTTAATGTACTGTACTGTAAATGGATATAGGAAAAAACACTGAAAACTAAAATTTATTTTAAATAAAACACTTGCATTTAATTCTGGAATGTATGGATTTTTTCTATCCGATTAATCGATTAATCGAAGTAGTAATCGACAGATTAATCGATTATCAAAATAGTTGTTAGTTGCCGCCCTAGTAAACGCGCTATGTTATATACTTTAACTATATTTTTGTTTGGGTCTACTGTGGCATATTGTACTTTATCAAAGAAATGTGGTGGGAAAAAACATTGTATTAGGCTACTTTACAAAAAAATCCGACATCTACAGTAAATTATGATTCAGTAATGTCAGAGGTTGCCTGACAGTTGGGAGTTTATAAAATCAAACACAGCAATACATGAACAGGATTATAATAGACAATATTCCACTGATTTGAATGTTTTATTATGGCCATATAAAAACAGATACAGGCTTGATTTAAAAGCAGTAAACACTTCAATAACAGCAGTTTTGGACAGGTGTAGACGCTCTCACAGATGCCCTCTGGTGGCCATTCTTATTTTTTATGTTTTTGGCATGCCCCGTCGCGGACTGCCACCTTAGAGCTGGAATTAGATGAGCGACATCTATAACTCAGAAACAGGTTTAGCTACGTGAGGAAGGCTATTTCAAATAACTAAGCTATAATATTTGCAGCAGAGTGAGAGGTGAAACGTCACGATGTGTAGGAAAATTTAATTGTCATTCTTTGCGGTTGCGTTTTGTGAAGAGCAATCGCTAACAACATTGATTTAGTGGTAGTTCAAAGCCAAACATCCACCCTGGGCGCATTTTGGTTTTAAGCTAAATGAAAGGGGAGCCCAATAGGAGGTGAATTTCCAGGTTTGCACCAGAAAAACACCATAAATCTGAAGAACTATCTCCAGATCCATCACGTGTATTTTTAGGCCTACAATATTATTAGGCTTGCACTAATAATAGTGGAATAAAACAATATAAACAATTAAATCATTAATCGCAATTATTTGTGCAACAATGAATCGTCAACTAGAATGTCATAATCATGACAGCCCTATATACAGTATGTGGTATTTAGACTACTGACTTATTGCAAGAGAACAATGACAATTGAAGAAAGGAGCGAGAGTGGAGCGCAGCACAAAACGACTGAGTACACACTTATTTTCACTCTTGCCTTTCATGATTAAAAATCGAATCCATGAATCTATTGGCCTAACTGAATTAAGTTTTAAAACAACTTTTTGGTCTAATTTTAATAATGACAAAATTGCAACAACAGTCAAAGACAGATTCCTTGCTAAAAGAAACATGAAATTAACCATAGGCTTTGGTAAATAAAGTTGCAATAAATATTACCATGACATGTTAAACTTGAAAAGGTTATTTTTTAAATGTTGTCGAACAGTTTACTTATGCCTTAGAAATGTGCTGGGTGCATACGATCCAGCCTTCTGCCAGTGATACTTTTTGGGTTTTCTCACAAACCACTTCCTGTACAAGAGCTACGAAAAAAAACAATTATATCTTACAAAAACGTTTATGCTATAGCTATGTGTGCATTCTTTAAAAAGCTTGAATATAAACAAATAACATAACCAAAAAGAATTGTCATTTTTTTGCCCATGAATTAACAAGTACAAATGATTATGTGTGATCTTTAATTTTTATAACACTTGAAAACAAATCTGTAATTTTCCTTGCATTTTGTGCAACTGGCTTTGTTCAAGTCTACAGGCTCACCTTTCAGTCTTTCAGCTTGAAACGGATGAACTGCCAAACAGGCGAGGAAGATACTTTTTCTCTCTCACTCTCTCTCTCTCTATGATTAAGCTTGAAGCATTATATTAAAACAGTGAGTGAAACTTAGTAAACTTAGCCTAAAGGGAAAACAAATGTCCCAGTTAACATATGAATTAACAAAATAATTCATAAGTCTACTTAACAGCTTTTTAAAAAGGTAAGTCTGTATAATTTATGATTGATTATTTTGATGTATGGACCACAAGAGAATGCAATGCCCTGTCGAAACAATCATTATTATTACAAGGCCAGAAAATTAGCCCAGATAATAAAATCCTTCTAATGTATAATTATTTATTTGGAATTGGTTTAATAGAAAGAGTAGGCTATATAATTTCAGATTAAAGATACACTACCATTCAAAAGTTTGGTGTCACTTAGGAATGTCCTTGTTTTTGAAAGAAAAGCAATTTTTTTGTCCCTTGAAATAACATAAAATAATTTGCAATTATGTTAACACAGCTCAAAATTTTTGTGCTGATTAAAGGAGCAATAAAATTGGCCTTCTACAGACTAGCTGAATATCGAGAGCATGAGCAACTGTGTGTTCGATTATAGGCTCAAAACGGCCAGAAACAAATAACTTTCTTCTGAAACTCATCAGTCTATTCTTATTCTGCGAAATGAAGGCTATTCCACACAAGAAACTGCCAAGAAACTGAAGACCTTATACAACGATGGGTACTACTCCCTTCACAGAACATCTACCAAAATAGAAAGAGGAGTGTGAGGCCCCAATGCACAACTGAACAAGAGGACAAATACATTAGTGTTTAGTTTGAGAAACAGACACCTCACATGTCCTCAACTGGCACCTTCATTAAATAGTACCCGCAAAACCCCAGTGTCAACGCCAAGAGTGCAGAGGCGACTCCAGGTTGTTGGCCTTCTAGAGGCAGAGTTGCAAAGAGAAAGCTATTTCTCAGACTGGCAGATGAAAAGATTAAGATGGGCAAAAGAGCACACACTGGACAGAGGAAGATCGGGAAAAAAGGCCAGCATTGCACTCTAATGTAAGTGACCCAAAAGTTTTGAACGGTAGTGTACGTATACTGATTGCAGCTTTTTAAAAAGGCAACTAACGTGCGTAAATAATACATTGCGTTACACCCACCAATTTACCCCTCCACGCATGTGACACCTCTATGGATAAACATAAATAAATAACAATGACATCGTCTAGTATGGACATTGTTTGGACCGCTAGTTCCGAAGATGTGAAAATTCCATATCAGAGTGAACCACTTGAAAAAAAAACTCCTTCCTGTTGGTCACCAACCAGGCGACCTGGGGTGAGGTCACAAAGAGGATCCCTCATCCTGGAGAGTGCGGAAGGTCATCCTGATCATTAACGGTGTCACGACCTTGGTTAAGTATAATGACTCCGAATGGGGGGAAATGCTGTTGGGCTGTGAGTGAATATGCCAGCGAGTGTGTGATCTGAAATCCTGCATAAATTACTACAGTTACAGGTGAAACCCTACAGGCTAGCTCCCTCCCCTTTCCAGAGCCACTGACTCCCTTCTTCCCCTTTCTGTCTTTCCTCCTTGCAGATTGGAACACTGAGCCATGACAGGCTGTTTCTGCCCCATTAGCTCTGGCCATGGCAAGGAACTGGACGCACGCACGCGCACACGCATAAACATAGAGTGCCATTGGAGCAGGATAAAGACATTAGTAGTGACAGGAACTGTCACCTCCACCCTCCTTTCCCCGCGTTTCTCTCTGTGACACTTTCGCTCTTTTTGCTCCCTCCCTCCCTCCCTCCCTCCC
>JACXGI010015047.1:0-18033 GCA_016801175.1 Esox masquinongy
ACACCACACAGTACGTCACCTCAGTATAACACCACACAGTAGAACACAACACAGTACAACACCACACAGTACGACACCACACAGTACAACACAGCAGGTCACTACTCAGCACAACACCACAGAGCACAGAACAGCATAGCATAATGGGGCAAAGCACACTCTGCAAATAGCCCTCTTCCAGCCTGCATTAATCATTAGCCACACCGGAGAGGAGAACAGACAATACCATATCCCTCAGCAACTCAGCGCTAGTGATATGGTTGTTCAGCCCTACTCTCTGCACAGACTACGATCTGTATACGAACATTTGCGCATTGTCAAGTAACTTTGGGAAAATGTGCCATGAGTTGAGGCGTGCAAGATTTTGTGGTGGTGATAGCCGTGCCGATATTGTGCGTGGAGCTTGGCGTGCCATGTAGCAGCGCTGCAAACACATTAAAATCGTCAAGGCGAGGTAGATGTGAAGAGAAACTTCTGTGTGTTTTCACTGTAACATATCAGCCATTCCGGGTTGTTTATATGCTGTAGATAGGCAGACGACAGTGCTGTATGTTCAGACAGGTTGAAACAGGCCAATGATATGCAGCTTTTTTGTTTGTGTGCCAAGATGGGTTGCGACACTCCTTCCCTACAGGCTGCCAGTAAAGCTGAGCTAGCTAGAGAGAGCTGCTCTGAGGGGCTGCTGGAAACGTTCTCTTTAAACTCCCTTCAACTCCACTTAATTCATCTCCTCCTTTTTCTCTCTCTAACGAAAGCAGAGCTTTTCAATGCCTTCAAGTTCCACCAGAGCTGAAGTCTTAATTGCTTGCGTGCGATGCTTGCCACTGCTGTGCTAGTGAATAGACCCAGAGAGACCGTTATACAGTCTGCTCAAGGTTATTTAAACCTTACAAAGAAAATAAGAGGGATAAAAAAGAAAACTACACATATCTGTGTAGAAACGATGTTAAGAAAGTGTTTAAAATAGACAATGCTCTTATATCCTGGACTCCCACGGCACATCTCTGCTGGACTGCCATCCTGTCAGCTTGAGCCACAAGACTTCAGCCAAGAGGGCCACACCAGTCAAATGATGTCTAAATGAAGTTCTGGGATTTCGGTACACAATAGGCCCATCACAAGGGTGGTTGTTTGTGCGTGGAATGTGGATTAGGCTATATTATTAGGGGATTTGGGCTCAGAGGGAGATAAGAGGATAATGCGGGAGGCTAATAGAGATCCAGAAAGGACAGGGCTCTCTGTAAGATAGACAAATGGGCTGATGCTATATCTCCTCCATACTCCCCCTTTGACCTGGCCCACTCTGCCCTGCTCAGGCCCTCTATATAGGGGCGACTGCCCTTCCATCAGCCCCCCAGTTCTGTGGATACAAATGTGTAGTATGTAGTGGTGCCCCTGTCTATTGCCGTCTACACGTGCACAAACACACACACACTCTCTTTCTCTCTCTCTCTCTCTCTCTCACACACACACACACACACACACACGCACCCCTAATCACTCGGGTGTCAGAAAACTTTGGGCTCATGCATTACTGTGGCGGCGGTCCGCCCAGAGGGCTGCTGTGGATCGATCTCAATGATCACCAGAAAATTACACTCATCACTAATTCATGGCCCACAGGTACAACAACGACGTGAAGCACATCAAGATTCTAACCAGGGACGGCTGCTTCCACATCGCAGAGAACAAGAAGTTCAGGAGTATATTAGTGAGTCTGTTCTTTTTACCACCGTCACTGCTTATTATACATACATCATTCACAGCATTTCTTTAATTAAATGTCAAAACGTGCATCTTGTTTTTTACAGCTTGCTGTGTGGAAATAAGTCTGATTTAAGGCAGTTTACTTGTTTGGACTGCCTCTAGGCCTTTCAGAGAATTATAGACAACCATCAGTCCAGACTGGATAGAATGTGTTCCCTTCCTCTTCACCATGGGTTATGTTGGCTTTTGCTGGGGTTTACAAATGAGATGTTTACTTAGTCCTAACCATTGTCCCCAGGCTATTGTGAACAGTTTACATAAGCCTGCTTCAACAACTATGCTAAGTTGGCATTATAGGAGTGACCATATCATTCTTTGGGAGTGACCTTACTGAGACAGTACTCGAATGTTTAAAAATTGAAAGGAACACTTGTCGATTACAAACGCTCAGCTGTTCCACAACAATCATTCAATGTACCCTGCTCCAATCAAACTTCGGGCAGTGAAGTTTTCTTAATGATATAATTACCATTCTTTTAGCAAGATGACCTCTTCCAGGCAGGTTCATTACAGCTCCAGTAGATTTTATACTTCTTAATTATTTTCCCAATAATAGAGATGGGTATTTTCAGAAATTTAGGTATTTTTAATAGCCATTGCCTAATTTATGAATATCAACATCAGCAACCTTTAGTTTCATTTCATGTGTGTGTTCTCTGACCTTCCTGTGTTGATAAATAATTTAGGCGGATTGGAATTTGTCACCTCATATTCACACCCCAGTGAAACCAGAATCCATCGATGACCCCTGAAGGTCAAATGATTTTGTGGACCACAAGTTGTACCCCCAGTTGAAACCAATGGTTTAGATTGCCTCTTTAATTACTGTTCTGTTCACACTTTCCTGCATTATTCAACAAGTGCATTAAGAGTAGGATGCCTATCTGATTAAATAAAACTATGTGCATCTCATTTGTAAACATTTCAACTGGACGAAATCTTATCAAGTTTAACGGACAGGGTATTCCATTGAGCCTGCATCAGCCGTTAACAGTGTCTTTAAAAAGTCATTACAAGCCTTTACACAGTAATATTGTTAAGAGAAAAAATGACAGGCAACAGCAGGAGTAGCAAAGGCTTAAAGGAAAAATATGAAAGCAATCATTCCAGATTTAAGCAATACATGGATCTTGTGTATTGTACCCTTCACAGATGTAGATGTACCCAACACAGATGTAGATGTACCCAACACAGATGTAGATGTACCCAACACAGATGTAGATGTACCCAACATAGATGTAGATGGTTAAAAAGGACAGCTCCTCCAGTGGATTGGACATGCTTGTTGCTGTTTTCATGCCAGTGGTCATTTTGTGTTGAGGCTATTGGGCTAACAGTGAGAAAATGTTTGTGCGTATGTTTGCATGTGTTGTGTATGTGTTTGTGTGTGCTTGCTCGTGTGTGTGTGTGTGTGTGTGTGTGTGTGTGTGTGCAGGAGCTGATTGAGTACTACAAACACCATTCCCTGAGGGAAGGCTTCAGAAGTCTGGACACCACCCTGCAGTTCCCTTACAGAGAGCAGGAGAATGCTGCCCTGCTTCGCACCAACAGACCTGGAGGAAACAGTGAGTACAGCGCAACACGACGCGACGCTACATATACAAAACTACACTAAAAGAATTACACAGCAATACACTACATACACAACAATACACCACAAAACATACACAACAATACACTATATACTCAACACTACACTACATATACAACACTACTCTACACTACATACATACACAACACCTCACTACATATACAACACTACACAACATACCGTACGCAGCACAATGGACAAAACTAATTGCACAACAATAGATTACGGTACAGAGCAATAAACTACACTTACTCAGTGCAACACAACATAACATAACAATACTAAACAATACCAGTCTAAGTACGCAAACATATCACCTCTGCTCCTACAGTACTAGTCAGGACCTCAAAATAACCACTAATCTCTGCATCATTAATGTGACTTTTTGTTGGACCGCGTAAGCGGAGCTGGCTGGCTAAGAAGAGCATGTCTCTGAGTGAGTGAGTGAGTGAGTGAGTGAGTGAGTGACTGACTGACTGACTACCCCTTGTTAAATAGCGTAGTGGTTAGAGAAGCTGACTTGTGAACTATAGGTCCCGAGTTCGTATCTCCTCGCAGGCGATGCGTAGTACGCATTATGAATTATTCCGTATCGACGAAAACTTCGCTGGCTAAAACCGTTAGTATCTGCATTATGGTAAGCCTGAAATAAAACAGTTTACGGTTATATTGCAACTGTTTCTGGTGGATTTTTGAAGTACGCATCTGTGCATGCGTTTTGGGTCAGGATAGACAAACACATTTCCTGACTTAACAACGTAGTTACGATATCTTAAGCCTGAAACTGTATACGGTCATATTGCGACTGTTTCTGGCATGGAATAGTTCATCTTCAGTCTCGCTAACAATTGCTCAATTTTTATGATTATTCCTAGGAAGTTAGTAGATACTAGTAAGCCTATTTAACACAATCCTCAATGGAGTCTAGCAACTGCTGAAACATGTAATGCCGTGGCGTAGTGGTTAACGACAGCGTCTCTCATATGGAAGACCTACGTTCGAATCTATTGAGAGCAATGACATTTATTAATTATTTCTGGTAGATTCCACGATTCTCTCCTCTTTTCACTTGATGAAAAAGTTAGTTATCGTCACCTTTATTGATAGTTATTGTTTAAAGGTCATTCACGAATGCAAGAAAAATGTACGTTGTTTTGCCATGAAAGAAAAAAATACGTTCCTATGCCCTGAAATGAAATAGCTTTGGCAGACTCGCTAGCTCAATTCTTATGACTATTCCAGTAAGTTAGTAGATACCGGTAAAGCTTATTACTGGCTAATACGTTGTTAAAACGGCCAATGGTAAACGCCATACATAGACGCTATTTGTGGTGGAGGTAAATTTAGTAAGAAATGTTAGTCAGTTTAACTGTATCAATTTCATTCACGAATGGCCAATTAACTATTAAAACGGCTAGTGGCAAAAGAGGATTTGTTCAGGATAGAGACACTCACACTCACGAACAAACAAAAACACTGCACACACATTCCATACTTCATCTCCGTTTCATCAACGTGTCGTTGCATGAATATTCCTGTGCAGCAGGAATTCAAGGTTTAAAAAGGCTTCATATGTCCTAACGAACGATGTATCGACTCCTACAAAATATATCTGTTCATTATTATTCACATAACAATTTACTTTGCTGTTGTTGCAGAGTGATTTTGGTTCTAATTAAAATCATGGCATCTGTACTAGGCTCCCAGTAGATATAATGACATTCAACCAGAATGTTTTTGACATTCATTTTTAGGTGAGGTCTTTGCTGAGACATTGACTACTGCAGTATACAAATGCTATTCTGCTCTTTTAGCTTTCTAGTGAGGAGATAAAGGTCTAGTGGAAGGCCTAGATACCTAGATCCAGATAAGAATAATAAAGTATAAGAATAATAGTATAATAATAATAAAGAGCTTGTTATGAACTGTATCACAGAATCTTGGCTAAGAATGGTGTTGCTATGGCGGCAATTGCTGGCTTATCTTGGGTGAAGAGTGTGTGCTGGGTGACATTTCCCTGTGAGCACACCCATGGCGTGTGACTGTCTTGTCTTTCATAACAGAAACACACCTGGAGAGAGGACAGGTGTTTCATAGGATGATTTTGATTGCTCCTATGATTGCAATCTCTCATTGGCACACTTAATTAGTTTTTTTTTCTCTTAGAACATGTTATATGATGATACAAATTACATTTTCAACAGTTTTTTTTTAGAATGTTTGATAGTGAAATTGGCAAGATTGGCTCAAAAATGTATTTTACACTTTCTTGCATAGCTGGAGGGAGGTCCAATTATCAGCTGTTTTTTTTACTCCCAATTAAGATCTAAACAACCAGGTGAGGGAATTTCCCAACTAATCAGTGATCCCAACTGAACAATCAAATAGAATTGATGATTGAATATCCGCACACAAATCCTGGTGTTCTGTGAAATTAATTTGACGCCTACACTGTAAATCATAAATTCTGTATATTCTTGTACTGGTGTGACTTCACGGATAATAAATAAAATATAAAATACACCAGGAACAGAAGTGTCGGTGTGCCGGAATCTGGATCCCAGCAGTAAGGAAGGAGTTAAACCTAGTTCCAACGCCGGTAGCAGACCTCCGGCAGTGGAAGCTCTCTCTGAGGTTGACGGAGAGTTTATGACGCATCACAATCAGTGCTGAGATGAGATTTCATTGTAGCACCATATGTCACCATGTGAAAAGCACAGGAGAAACTCCCAGGAATAACTGAAGGTCATCTTGGATGTGGGGATGTAAATGCAGAAAACAAAGGGAGATGATTGCAGTCAGCCAGTCTGAAGCTATTTGCTGCCACCCTTCATTTAGCTTGTCACTCAAATGGCTCTGGAATGTCTTTTGGCCTACACGTAAACAAACACACAAACAAACAAATACAAGGAAGGATGTAAAATGGCTTATAGTCTTGATTTAAGAAACGGAAATGAAACCTGTTTGTTTTCACTCATGTAATCATGTCTCCTACCTCTCCTTAGAACCTCTCCTTTGTCCTTGCTCATAGAATTCAACTCCCTCTTAATTATAAATGACTAATTTATTTTGCAGTTTATATCTACTGGCATGGCTGAAATGCTAATGCCTGTTTTTGCTTCACTGCTGGACCTGATTCTGTATACATACAGTGGATATAAAAAGTCTACACACCCTTGTTAAAATGCCAGGTGTTTGTGATGTAAAAGAATGAGACAAAATAAATCATGTCAGAACTTTTTCCACCTTTAATGTGACCTATAACGTGAACAATTCAATTGAAAAACAAACTGAAATCTTCGAGGGGGAAAAATGAAAAATAAAAACCTTACAATAACCTGGTTGCATAAGTGTGCACACCCTCTTATAACTGGGGATGTGGCTGTGTTCAGAATGAACCAATCACATTCAAACTCATGTTAAATAGAAGTCATTACACACCTGCCATCTTTTAAAGTGACTCTGATTAATCACAAATAAAGTTCAGCTCCTCTAGTAGGATTTTCCTGACATTTTCTTAGTTGCATCTCATAGCAAAAGCCATGGTCCGCAGAGAGCTTCCAAAGCATCAGAGGGATCTCATTGTTGAAAGATATCAGTCAGGAGAAGGGTACAAAAGAATTTTCAAAGCATTAGATATACCATGGAACAGGGTGAAGACAGTCATCATCAAGTGGAGAAAATATGGCACAACAGAGACATTACCAAGAACTGGACGTTCCCCCAAAATTGATGAAAAGACGAGAAGAAAACTGGTCAGGGAGGATTTCAAGAGGCCTACAGCAACATTAAAGGAACTGCAAGAATTTCTGGCAAGTGCTGGCTGTGTGCTACATGTGACAACAATCTCCCGTATTCTTCATATGAATGGGCTATGGGATAGGGTGGCAAGACGGAAGCCTTTTCTTACAAAGAAAAACATCCAAGCCCGGCTGAAGTTTGCAAAAACAAACATCAAGTCTCCGAAAAGCATGTGGGAAAATGTGTTATGGTCTGATGAAACCAAGGTTGAACTTTTTGGCCATAATTCCAAAAGGTATGTTTGGCGCAAAAACAACACTGCACATCACCCAAAGAACACCATACCCACAGTGCAGCATGGTGGTGGCAGCATCATGCTTTGGGGCTGTTTTTCTTCAGCTGGAACCGGGGCCTTAGTCAGGGTGGAAGGAATTATGAACAGTTCCAAATACCAGTCAATTTTGGCACAAAACCTTCAGGCGTCCGTTAGAAATCTGAAGATGAAGAGGAAATTCACCTTTCAGCACGACAACGACCCAGAGCACACATCCAAATCCACAAAAGCATGGCTTCACCAGAAGAAGATTAATGTTTTGGAATGGCCCAGCCAGAGCCCAGACCTGAATCCAATTGAACATCTGTGGGGTGATCTGAAGATGGCTGTGCACAGGAGATGTCCTCGCAATCTGACAGATTTGGAGCGCTTTTGCAAAGAAGAGTGGGCAAATATTGCAACGTCAAGATGTGCCATGCTAATAGACTCCTACCCAAAAAGACTGAATGCTGTAATAAAATCAAAGGGTGCTTCAACAAAGTATTAGTTTAAGGGTGTGCACACTTATGCAACTAGGTTATTGTGAGTTTTTATTTTTCCCCCTCAAAGATTTCAGTTTGTTTTTCAATTGAATTGTTCACGTTGTAGGTCACATTAAAGGTGGAAAAAGTTCTGACATGATTTATCTTTGTCTCATTCTTTTACATCACAAGAACCTGGCATTTTAACAGGGGTGTGTAGACTTTTTATATCCAATGTATACATCTTTAAAGCCTCCTTCTCCTACTTTTGATCCATCACACGTGGCAAATATTGTTTACTAGGGTTTGCTAAGTGATCTGTCTCTTGTGGAGACTAGCTCCTTACATGGAAACACGTATGTATTGTCCAGAGCAGAAAGATGTTAAAATGCTCATCAGATTTCTCGTCTGATCTTCATTCTGGTGATACCGATGCCGTGAAGGATAAATAAGGAGAATGCAGCTTCTCATTAGTCACTAGACAACATTGGCGTTTAGTCTGTCGATGAGGCTCTTCTAATTAGCATGTAAAATGCAGTGCTTCGGCCTGGCCTGCGTGATGTGCTTTACTGGTGTGTGTGCACGTGCGTGTGTGTAAAGTTTATATTCGTCTGACTGCTGTACTCACACAACAGTCTGTATGGAAAAGCACCAATTTTGCTCGCGATGGAAACATCTCTGCACAGGGCCGTATTCCAGCAGCCGCTAGCCTCGTGATGGTGAGCAGGGTAACCGCCTTGCCTGGTGGACATGGGCTCGGTTCCACTGCTATGCTGTTGGTCAGATGGGGAGTCATATGCTAGCAGGGCCAGGAACAGGGCCAGGAACAGGACCAGGGCCAGGGCTGCCAGTTTAGATAGCAGGTGGAAGGAGTGGTGGGGATGATGGAGAAGGGAAAACACACACACTCAGTAATGCACACACACAGTTACACAAACACACTCACAGTAGCATTTTAAATACTTTGTTTGAGCCGAGAAATCGAATGTCGAATTGCAAAAATGAATTCAGAGGCAGTTCATCCACACCCAGAAACAGTCTGGAGTCTTGGAAAAGAAGCACAGCTTGGGAAACATTTACTTTCGAAGCCATTGACATACATTCAGTACCTCTGAAAATATTAATGGGTAGCCTTTAAATAATATACTTTATGCTAAATTATTCAACTTATAACCAGTTACTGTATGTTATTACCAGGAATCAGTTAGTTTGAAAAAGAAATTGACATTAACAAATCACTGAATTGAACTTTTATTCTGTCATTTGTTTTCACATGGAAAGTGAAAAAATTTATATATAATTTTTGAGGAAGGGCCATCATTAGAATGTTCACCACCTGGTCTCGGGAAGATTGCTGTGGTTTAATAGTGTCAGAGATTCTGTTCATCTCCAATCAAACTGCTCTGTTCTACTGCCAGCTGCTTGGGGTTTTTTGTTGCCAGTTGCCTGGGTTGGGATTAAACATGCTTTTCCTTTGCTCCTCTCCCCTGTCTTGCCACCCCATTCTCTACCCACTCTCGGCCTGGCTTTCTCTGTTCTCCCTCCCTTCCTCTACCGCTTTTCTTTTGTTCCTCCCTCCCCCCGCTGTCCCTTCCCCTCTTCTCTCTCCTCACCCCCCTCCCCTGCCTCTGGACCCCCACCTCTGCCATAGCACCATTGCCTTGCGGGCTGTCTTATGTGTGTCCTGCCGGCTACAGCTTTGTTCCTCCCTCCTCCGCTCCTTTCTGGTCAGGTACAGGTACCTCTTTTTCCTATTTATGTTGCTCCCATTGACTGGCTACTGTGACTACACAGCATGCGTAGTGGGCCTGTTTTCACATGACTGTCCTCGATGCTATTACAGACCACAGTCTTATCACTGCCTGGATCATCTCTCCCTGCCATACATCTTACCTGTGTGTCTGTAGGTGTAATGGGCATTCGTGCATTGGGTGTGGGTTTCCCTATGTGTGTGCGTGTGTGCGTGTGCGTGTGTGCGCGTGTGTGCGTGTGCGTGCGTGCGTGCGTGTGTATGCGTGTATGAGTGAAGCAGTAAACAAACTCAATGTGGATATATGCATGTGTGTTTCTGCATGTGTTTGTGTGTAGGCATATGTGCAAATCTTTGTGTTTGTGTGTGTGTGTGTTTCTCTCAGTGTGTATAGGTAGTGTTTGTTTTTGTGTGTGCGTGTTAGCACCAAGACGTGGACATACGACATTAATATTGGTTGGCCAAATTGACTCACTTTGGCTGGGTTGTCATATCACGCCCCAGTGACCCTGAATGACAGCTCTGCTGACCAAAACGCCCCATTTAAGTTGTCAGTCCAGTGAGGCGTATTTCCACAGCAGCAGTAGTATTACAGTCCAAACCTGCCACGTACCCAGCAGAGCTAACCAGGGCTTCTGCTTCATGTCTGTCTTTTTCCATTGTTATCTGACTGCGTGCATGACTGCAGCTCACAGACAGACAGCAGACCGTTCTCTACCCTGTCTGCACAAGCCAAGGTATTTTATACCTGCCGCAGAGACACACACGCTCTCTCACACACTCTCTCTCTCTCTCTCTCTCACACACACACACACACACACACACACTTCAACCAGAATGCCAACACCTGGCTTTATTTCAGGGGCATGGGAGGTTTTGAAGCGTCATAATTAAACAAAGCTCTGTTCAATATTCTAACCCCAGCACCGTAACGTGGAATATAAAATATTCAACACAAAATACACGTCGCTGTTGAGCAACAGGCTTTTATGTTTGGAGGCACAGCCTATGGTGTGTTTAAGATAACACAGCGGCCTCCTACCAGGGAGCGAGACTGGCGGAGCCTTCAAATGTTCTTCCCTTCAAACGGTCTGGCTCGTAATTAACCCAGCCAACCCTATGACTCTGGATTAGGCTGTTGACACAATCCAGGCCCCAATCAAAACAGACACTTCATTTGGACGGGATGTGCCCTGGCTTCGTGCAAATAATTTATTTAAATGGGGCTGGGCAGGCAAGGAGAAGAGGAGGGAGGAAGAGGGGAGTTATGTGATTACACACGCCTTCACATCTCCCTCTCGACTGCCTCTGTCTGGGGTGAAAGAGAGGATAACATCCATCTTAGAACGTATCTGTGTGAGAGAGAAAGAGTGTTTTGCAGAACCTGATTTCTTATTTTGAAAAGAAAAAAAAAAACAATTTCTTATTTTTATATTTTATTTTTTGTTTCTATCCTCCTCTTTCCTCCTGTCTCTCTTTCCCCTTTTGTCTATCTCTCTCTCTCTCTCTCCCTCTCCCCCTCTCCTTCTCCCTCTCCCTCCCTCTCTCCCTCTCTCTCTCCCTCTTTCTCTCCCTCTCTCTCTCTCTCTAGTGTTCACCCCTAAGGTGATAGGGGTAGCGATAGCCCGCTATGACTTCAGCTCCAGAGACACCCGAGAGCTGTCTCTACAGGAGGGGGACGTGGTCAAGATCTACACCAAGACAGGGGCCAATGGCTGGTGGAGAGGAGAGGTCAACGGCAGGGTGAGTGCCTCCAGTTTGACCATGCTGTGAACTATGTGCAGGATCATCTACTTGGTGACAGATAGCTGAAAGCATAGCTGCAACCGAACGACACCGCTGTTTTTGGCGACGGACTTTTGCGACGTTTTTGTTGAAGTTATTTCTCCCGCTCCCGTATGGTATAGAGCAGTTATCCTGCATGTGTGTGTGTGTGTGTGTGTGTGTGTTACGCAGGATGCTCTAACAAGCTGCGACTTTGAGCTCCTGACACAGGACGTCCACTTGGATGAACTGATCACAAAGTTTCACAGAGGTGATACACATCCAGTAAAGTTGTTGACATTCCTGGACGGGACAATCTGAAAATAACTTCATCCGTTTACTGGCAGGCCAGTCAATCTAACGATTGCTGCCAAAAAGCAAAGCTTAAAAGAAAAGTCCACCATTAGACACTGTATTTTTTTCAGTCTCCCGACATAAATATAGGTGATTGGAGTTGTTTGAGATATCACAGCAGTCTATTTCAAATTTTTGCTATAAATGAAAGTCATGTTTTGTAGCAATTATTGTGGCCTGTTTCACATACTAGTGGCGGGTAGATATGGTTGTCCATTTCCAATAGAACCATTGGTTTCTATAGCAATTGTGTTCATAGTCTAAAAATAATAGCTGATTGAAAATCGCTATCATTTCTGGATAATGTGGTTTGGAAATGTATGGACCTTTTCTAACATTGATATGCGTATACAAAATTCACAATTTTAATGTTGCATGTGATATGTTGATAACATATTAATGTACATACTATGGATAGGTAAATAAAGCAGCAGTGAAATTACCTTTAAGACCAAAATATAATAATACATACCTAATGTTCGCTAGCCAGCAGTAGCTAGCTAGCACCATTTGCAAACCTCAGTCTATTTTCTTTATCTATCAATATCTGGGGAGCTAATTAATAGTCAATACCAAACAGTATAAAAATACATGGTATTATCAAGCCAAAAAATCTTATTGAGTAACCAGCTAGTACAACATTAACCAACACAAGGAGACTGTCACTAACTATGTTACTAGATGTGTCGTCCATACATCTCTCTGTAAGACATTATCCTGTACAATATATTCATCGTGTTTCGTTTCAAAAAGCATAACTACAAGAAGGAAGGAACAGGAAGGAGCTGGCTTCCGCTGGCTTCATGACCTCACAACAGTGATAGCTAGCAGCTACTAACTTAGCAAAAATGGTTAGCTAGTTTTGATGGAACACTAAACTTTGTGTGTGCTGCACTAATTAACAGCATCTCTTTCTTGTAAAAATAGCTTGACTGGCTCTTGAGATATTGTCAATATTTCATAAATACTGACATTGGTTGAAAAAAATCTGATCTATGCTCATCAACGAATGTCACCATTATTTGGAGATTATGGTAATATAACTTTGGGAAACCCTTAAAAAAAACCTGGTCAACTGCAATGTCTATATAAAATGTGCAAGCCACCAAACTCTGGGATAAACATTTGTAGTATGTATAAACGGGGACAATATTTAAAAAAAACAGCAAAAAAAATCTGCAATTTCTATCTGAAAGGGATATCTGTCCCTGTTTGATATGCATGGATTGCGCATTGGATTTCTGAATAGGTCCTATTCAAATACATCGTATGTGTGTGTTTTAGTGTGTATGTGCAGAAATGTGAGTGACAAATAATATGTGATCATGCAATTGGCTGTGCTGACTGATCTGTTCTCGTTTAGCCTGGTTCCAGTCGGTTGACTGTGCTCTAGTGATCACTAAACGCTGCTCTTGTAGGAAAGCACTGCTGCCCCACTTTAGAATGTAATAGATGGACCGGTGCTAGCTATTAAGTAATGTAAGGCTCTAAGTACCATTGTAGTCGTAGGAATAAAGCGTCTCTCTCTAGTGGATCAGGTAATATGAGTAAGTAGGTGGGTGATGGACTGCAGAGGCTGTTGTCCGTGCATAACTGTAGTGTCCGCAGCACATTCTCATCTTGACAGTCCGTGGTGGATGTGTGCTCGCCTAATGCCTGCTTCAGTAACAACATCCACACACACTAACACCAACAGCAGCCTTACCTTTTTTCTTTTTGATATCTAAGGTCGGCTGGTTTCCGTCTACCTACGTTGAGGAAGGCGAGGAGTGAAACCTGGAAAAAGAAACCAAACAAGAAAAATGGAAAGAAAGAAGGGAGGAAACGCTGAGGGAACGACAGACAAAGCGAACTAAGACAACTTGGTTTTAGTGCTGTACTGGACTCTATGGTTGACATGACTGCTTGCTGCGATGGACCCTCCTTCTCTTGCTGACTCACCCTCTTATTGACTGTTGCCTCAGTGACGTCTCATAATTATTCGGGAGAAAAGGGGTTCCTATATGGACCATGGAAATGTTCTCTCTGCTCCGCCACATCAAAAGACTAGCAGCTTGGCTGGCAGCAGGGGGAGGAAATTTGCCAGAACCTAGATCCCGCCGTCGTTTCCTACACCCCCCCCCCCGTGTCGTCGTCCCTCCCCACCTACCTGGGACACAGCTAAGGCAAGATGAGGAGTTTGAGAGAAGAGACAGGAAAAGGAGGAAGTGATCGGACACACCCCGGGCTTGGCCTGTCCTGCCTTGGCCTGTCCTGCCTTAGTCTGTCCTGCCTTGGCCTGTGTCTGTCCAACTCACTTTCCTAGGTTGTAAGTGATGATATGGTGTGACACACACACACACACAGGGTTGGAAGCACCAATCCCCCGCTGATTACCATCACAACCACTGAACCTGGAACAAACACACACTAAAGATGACAGAGAGGAATGTTCAGGGGTATCATCACGACCCTGCCCCAGAAACTGATCGCCGTCGTTTCCCCTCCTTCCTCCATCTCCTCCGCCCCTCTCCTTCCTTTCCAACGTGTCCTCCCAACATGTTCTGTTGCCTTAGCTGTTTGTCTTCTCCTGTTCCTGTCTCTCTAGGTGCGTAGTAGGCTGGGTTGAGGAGCTGTCTCTCCGGAGACTAGCTGGGTTGTGAACATGCTAGTGTGATGCTACCATATGATGGAGGCATGATTCCCCAACTCTCTCTGCTCTTTACTCTCTCTCTCTTCCTTCTGACTGAAAACAACATGGAAGACCACTGAATTTCCGTTCTTCTACCTCTCTGTAAAGTATCTCCCTGCCTCTGTATCTTCATCTCCTATTTACTCCCCCCCACCCCGAAAGGGATTTTCCCACAGAGGTTCCAAGCAGTGTCTTCCTGCTTACTTAATCCTCTAAAGAGGGGGATTTAGCAACAGTAATGACTTTACACTGAAACACGCTTAAAAAACACTTCAGCAGGGCGGATCAGGCAATATAATAATATAATAATAATAATAATAATAATGTAATAGTCACCTTAGATGATAGAGGGTAAAAGCCAAGTCCCAGCTCTACCACTATCAATGTTTTTCCCTATGGCTTTTTAGTCACTATGTAATGTCACCACGATCTGTCATTGTCTGAACCCCCTCAACTTTGACTGGCAGGTTTATGCACTGTCTCAGTTTGTTAATAACAGCTCTGTGAGGTGGTAGTTTAAGTGGTGGCGTCTACGATGGGGTTTAACAACGGGAGGAGAGCAGCTGGCTAGACAGCCATGTAAACATGTGACCACACAAACAGACAAACACACATACGCGCACACACATACACACACATACATCTTTACAGCACAGCCATACCCATCTTCAGTTCAGCCAGTTCAATATCCATAGATACGCCATTATATGTGACATGAAAACATTAGTATGTGACATAGATATTATTTGAGTGTAGAACTAGGATGAAGGGTTATTCATGCAGTGTCCATAGCCCCTGTGTGGATTCATTTAGCATCAAACTGAGGACACCAAGTGAAACAGGTAAAGTCTACCTGAATGTGTCTAGTAAGAAACACTTTATTTTGTTTTCTGTTGTAAATCGTTTTGGCCTGGTGTGCAATAATGAATACGCTGTCTTCCTGTTATTGTTCTGTGTGTTGATGCTGGTCATTTTGGCACAAGAGGCGTGAATTGAAGTGAATCTGATCTTTGGAATGCTGGGAATGTTTGTTGTTGTTGTTACCTTATGTTCATATGTCCCAAAGGATGGCAGAGTTATCTGTGATACAGAATCGGTGTGATGAGAAACTCTAAGGCAGGGGTTCTGAACTCTGAGCTTCGGGACCTGGAGTATTACTTGTTTTCTATTCTACCTGCTAAATCAAGGTCCCAGGTCTAAATCAGTCCTGGATTAGTGGGCTAGAATGAAAACCAACCGTACTCCAGCTCCAGTGGGCTAGAGATAAGAACCACTGCTGTAAGGCATAAAGTTGTATCCCCTGTGCATATTTGAACTGTTTCCCACTGCTATGCCATTGTTGTGCATGCAAGTAAGGGCAGCTCATCCTATTTTTATAATTTTATTTGTGTTGATGTGAAAGCCATCTGGATAATGTCTTGATTTGAGGAAATGTGTAAAAAAAAGAGATGTGTTTTATTAGATGTGTTTATTTCTGAATGATATAGTTGGAATATGTTGGCGTGTGTACAGGTAGCATTGTCAAGTGCCACTCTCCTCCCAATATCTGTGCTACTATGTTTAACCCGGATTGGCTAATGGTTACCACCAGATGGCAGCAGCTTAAGTGCTACTTTCCTTTGCCACTTTTTGCTTTGCCTCAGCTTCCTTCAACCACTTCAACACTTACAGAGGTGCATTTCACCTGATAACCCATGCACCACAGACGGTACAGAAAGACCAGTTGAGGTTCCACCGGTGTTTCTATTGTCTTTTAGTTCTTAGTCTTAATTCATAGCATGGGATCTAATAATATAGTCACCTGCAGAGAAGTGGGAACAGTCTTTCTAAACATGGGATCTATAATCTTCTTCCCCTCCGAGAGATAGGTAGTCTTTCTAAGCCAGGTTCTAGTAACCTTCTTCGGGGGAGAACTTTGATAGTAAGGCATTTGTACTGGCTAGGCTTCTTCCTTCCATGTGTGTATTCACTACCCCCGCCAGAACAGAATACAGCCTGAAGGGTATCAGTGATCTGATCTCTACACAATCTTTCCTCACCTAGCAGACCCACTACATCAGTCCATTCCTTCCTCTTACTATCCCCTTCTTCCATCTTTCTCTGTGTAGTCCACTAGACATCTCTCTCTCTCTTTTGTCCCTGTCTGTTTGTTTTTCTGTATCCTCTGTCTGTCTCTTTCTCTCTTTTCTTTCTCAGTCTGTATGCTTTCTCTGTCTCTGTCACTCTCCTTTCTCCTTCTCTCTCTCCATTCTATTTCTCTCTCCACTATATTCTTTTCTTATGTTGGTGAAGTATTCATAAAAGGACAGGAGATATCCGCTGTTATATTATGAAAAGGAGGGAGAGAAGAGGGTGCTCAGTTCATTCTGCTTCTCCATACAATACAGCCACACAGTTCACTTGAATCAATGAAAACAGAAAGAATCCCACTGTCACGGACCAGCCATTGAAGTCTTTGCTTCCAAAACAGAAGCCCTAGTCTTTGATCATCAACAGAGCTGTCTTTGCTGTGTCTCAGGCTGGAATTCATTCAAACCCTGCCATGGAAATGTTTATACAGTGTCTTCATTTACCATAGTCACTGCATGCCCACACACTTCTAATTCTGAAAAGCAAAATCAGACCATCGAGAGGGATTGTCCTGATAGTAGTTGTATTTTATATAGGACTGAAAACCAGTCTGTGAGTAGCTATTGGTTTTTATACAGGGCCCAACATCAGTATGTGAGTTGATTTGACCATGTGAAAGAGATTTACTGTGTGAATTTTGCACTGCTGGTTTGATTGAATAGAGCCCTTGGTTGTAGTGATAGTGAATTGTTCACATTGTTGTCACATCCTATACGAAGCCAAAGACGTATACCATATTGTACCTATCTATACTTGACATTCTAGAGTCTAAACACCGTGGCAACCTTCCACTGTGGCCTAACTAATCGATAGCCGCGCAATCTGAGTCACATAGTGTTGTATCATACTGTAAATATGAAGAAATCATAATAAAACACACATGTATATTGCATTTTTTTATATCATTGCGGAGTCTGTTTTTCTTCCTTTTCTCTACTAGCTGCTTAAAATATTATTGTTTTTAAATGAGGCTGGTCCTTAGTGGATTTCATTAACACATTGGAATTTCGTAACCTCTAGCTGCCTGCGCAGCTAAGAACAGAGGAAGCACATCTGTTTTTGAAGCGTGTATTTTTTAATACTCCTGCTCCAGTATTCTAATTGGTTAATTTGTGCTCATCTAACAGGGTAAACATGTAAATGAACGAATGTTCTGTATGCTGTTAGAACAAACCAACCCAGTGACTGAATCAGTCGCAGTCAGATTGTGTCACACTATCAGTATTGTAATGCAAGTCCTTCATTCCCAAATACAAGAGAGCGAAGAAAGTGGTGTGACTGACGAAGCATGGCGGACAGGATACCGCACAGGAAACGTAACTACCAACATATACTGTAACATGCCTCGATTGAAGAGTACTGTATACAGTGTAGGAGGCAACATGTTTCTGTTTTCTGTGGTAAATCGGCCGTCAAAAACATACTTGTCCACCCTCATCTGGTTACATAGTGATCAGGTATGTCCACCCT
>JACXGI010015048.1:6355-18177 GCA_016801175.1 Esox masquinongy
GCCATTCTAACTGGAGAGACGAGCCATTCTGACTGGAAAGACGAGCCATTCCAACTGGAGAGACGAGCCATTCCGACTGGAGAGACTAGCCATTCTAACTGGAGAGACGAGCCATTCTGACTGGAAAGACGAGCCATTCCAACTGGAGAGACAAGCCATTCCGACTGGAGAGACTAGCCATTCTAACTGGAGAGACGAGCCATTCTGACTGGAAAGACGAGCCATTCCAACTGGAGAGACAAGCCATTCCGACTGGAGTGATGAGCCATTCCGGCTTGAGAGAAATTTGAAAATGTAAATAATCAAAAGGTTAAGTGGTAAAGCTCTCCTATTGTGCCACGTACACAGAACATATCACACTTTACATTTATATTAATACTTGTATACTGTTTGCTGTGAATTTCAAATACCACATCCCAAAGGCAATTTGCTGCATGACAACGACATAAAAATGTATCAACAGGTCATGAAAAACCTGCTTCATGTCGCAGTCATTCAACAACTATAAATCTGAAGTGTGGATGGAGAAAGCACGGAGTGAATGGAAAGAACATCAATCTGATATTAAGGATGGAGGGAGTGTTGAGTGAAAGAAAAAAAACGAATGCTAAAAGAGAGAGAGAAAAGAGTGAAAAGAGAGTAGAAAAAGAGAGGAGAACAGGGAGAAAAAAAAGCAAGAGGGAGGTGGGGGGAAAGAAATAGAGAAAGGGAAAGACAGATGATCCAAGTGTCTCAGGATAATATAATCAATACTGAGGAAAATGAATGGGCTTGAGCATTTATCTACGTCGGCTGCCAGTTGCTATAACAGCATCTCAGTAATATATATTTCATACACTTTTATACCAATTGATTACCTGTTTCTGTAGTTTGTAAATCACATGTATATTGATTGGCTGATTGTACTTCTGCATTTCGACTGCTCATGGCTGCCATTACACCACTGATAGAGAGATCAGCACTTAAGCTCATCTCCATAAAATCTCTAATATATTAATTTTTTCATAGCATACAACCAAAAAACGTGTTAACAAAGTAAGTCTTGTATACCAGCATGAAAGGATTGGTTCTAAGACTCCTTCCTAACACAATCTCTTTTAACCGCTAGATGTTAAAGTGGCGTTGTCAATTTAAAAAGTCTCCCCAAATATTATGCACTATATCATGTATGTGCCGATTTGTGCTGCTTGTCATTGTATCAGGCCCAATTCCTTCTCCTAGTCTCTGTGGTACTGAGAGTTTTAATTGTCTTTTATCTCTTCATCTGTGGCTAATGTGTCTGCACAAGGACATGAGCATGGCCTTCCTAAACAACTTTGAATCGTTTTGCAACAGGCAGAATGTATCTGTGTGAAAATAGTGCCAGCTTGCTGTCATCAAACATCGGAAAGTTACTGGGTCAATCAAAATGAAATAAGTACAACATTAGCCCTGGCCAGTGGCATTGTTAGGCCTGGGCTCCGATTTGGTTCACGCATAATTGGCCAGAAGGAGCAGGAAATGTTTTTTGCATGTGAAAACCCCCTCACTATTACAGCACAGTATGGATTGAAGGGCGAAGATGTTCTCAAAAAAGATGTAGTCATGTTTTGCCCTTGACTGATAAAACCATTGGATGTTTTTCAGCGATTTTCCTATCAGATATATTGAGAAACGTTCTCCCCTCAGGCAGGTTTTCAACACATCATCCCAGTAGTCTGGATACTGCTAGCTAGCTTGCTAAATTTACAATAAATGTATAAAATAGACTTTCAGAAATGAACATAGGGTTGGTCCGGAAATAATTGGACACTGACACAAGTTGGTTATTTTGGCTGTTCACCAAAATATATTCAAGTTACAGTTAAAAAATTAATATTGGCTTAAAGTGCAGTCTCTCAGCTTTAATTTGAGAGTATCCAAATAAAGCAGGAAAGGATGGATGATATGGCCTACCTTTAAGCAGTGGATAAAGCAGGAATGGATGGATGATATGGTCTATATTTAAGCAGTGAATAAAGCAGGAATGGATGGATGATATGGCCTATCTTTAAGCAGTGGATAAAGCAGGAATGGATGGATGATATGGCCTATATTTAAGCAGTGGATAAAGCAGGAATGGATGGATGATATGGCCTATCTTTAAGCAGTGGATAAAGCAGGAATGGATGGATGATATGGCCTATCTTTAAGCAGTGGATAAAGCAGGAATGGGTGGATGATATGGCCTATATTTAAGCAGTGGATAAAGCAGGAATGGATGGATGATATGGTCTATCTTTAACACTAGAACCGCCAGGCCTTCTTGACTCCCAGTAACCGCCAGAGCCGAATGCCGTTTGGGGTCATTAGCATACGAATCGTTTGGCGTCATAAGCATACGAATCGTTTGGCGTCATTAGCATACAAATCGTTTGGCGTCATTAGCATACGAATCGTATGGCCTCATTAACATACGAATCGTCCCTATTAACATCGACATTCTCCTCCGCAGCATCACCATCCAACCAGAGCATCAGTTCATCTACTGGGTCGTTATCAAACTATATAGAAGTATAAAAAATATTGAATTACAGAATTTGTTTGTTTTAAATGGTTAATGAATTTGAAAAATACAAGAATGTGTTTGTATTTAAGGCTTCATCATACGAAAAAAAAACTAAAAAAAGAATACACATAACGATTATTTTTAAGAACACAGGCTACAGTATTTTAATTAGTTTATTGGGCCCTACAAATGTAAAAAAATGAAAATTACTCAATACTTCAATTATTCCAAGAAAAATCCTTTAGTATTTAGTTTTCATTTTGATGATGTACAAGGTAAAATAAGAGACATTATCGACTAGTTTGCGACAATCAAAGGATATGTGCATGAATAGTCTACATAGGCCTAAAGCACGGTTGCTTGATAAACACAATACATTTAAAAGAATGAATAACACATAGGCTACAGCCTATTCGTAGAAATAAAATTGATAAAGTTGATAAAATTAATTTGACCCAAATGGTGCCGTCTCTTCCAGACTCCCATCTGGCAGTGGCATTTGGGGTCGCCGTTGGTTCAGTTCTTTTATTTTGTCAGGAGGCTCAGGCATTGGTGGTGGCGGTTCAATAGGGTTAGGGTTGACTCAGATGAAGACCCGGCATCCGACTCGTCGAATTCGGGATCTATTTCTGATCCTCCATCTGACTCCATCTCATCTAAATATTGCAGCATCTGCAATGCTGTCAGGGCGTCAAATCGGGTTTGGTTTGCCATTGTGAACTAAACGCTGTAAATTGTGTCTGAGTTGTGTCTGACTTGCTCACCGAGTTCAGATTATATACACTTTCTACCCTCATCATCACACTTCAGTCACATGCATAGGTGTGTCTGGGTTGATGAGGGGGTTATCGCCCATTCATCCATTGACGTCATTGCTATTCCCTTGCTATTCATTAGATTCGATTAGACTAGGTTCCCAAGGTAGACATGTAAGTGTAACAACTGAAAAAGAATGTAAACAACATGTATGCAATTTCTTAATCTTCAGTAAAATAAGCAGAGACAAATCAGAGAGACGATATGATGTGTGTGCGATTAGTTTAGCTTTTTCTCCCAAAATAAAAACAGTAACTTGTAATACCTTTGTTGAGTTGGTGAGTGGTGACTGCTAAACAATATCCTTGGTATTTTGTTTAGTGAATAATTATTTACCCTAATATATTTGTAAGATCTTAATCTTCAGTAAAATAAACAGAGAAAATTCAGAGAGAGACGATCGGATGTGTGTGTGATTTAGTTTCTCTTTTTCTCCTAAAATAAAAACAGTAAATTGTAATACCTTTGTTGAATTGGTGACTCCTAAATAATATCTTTGGTATTTCTTGTAGTGAGTAATTATTTAGTCTAATACATTTGTAGGATCTTGATCTTCAGTAAAATAAGCAGAGAAAATTCAAAGAGAGTCGATAGGATGTGTGTGCAATTTAGTTTCTCTTTTTCTCCTAAAATAAAAAAAGTAACTTGTAATATCTTTCTTGAAATAGTGAGTTGTGACTGCTAAACAATATCCTGGTATTTCGTTTAGTGAATACTTTTTTAGGATAATACATTTGTAGATTTACATTTGATGAATTAGCCTACACATTAAGCTGAATCTCCTATATACGGTAACGTGTGATAAGTAGCCTATATCGTTTGTATTATGTTTCAATAATAGCCTAATTAAGCCATCTGTAAGTTATTCAAATTCAACCAAGGTTTGATCATCCTTCTGGGAGTATTGCGCATTCATCCATTGACGTCATGCATTCAGTGACGGGTGATTAGCGCCTGGGTACCATTTGGGTACCAACGCTAAATGGCGTGGGCTGTTGGCGGATTAAGTAGGAAAACAGTAAAAAAAAACAGGTACATCGTCTCTAAATCATTTTCTGTTCGTCAGTTTAGAATTCCGACAACGGAACAATGTAATATATGTCTATTTAGGAAAAGTCATGGAAGGAGGAGGGTGTAGCTTTCAAAATGGCAGTTTTATTTTAATTACAAAATCAAACGCCAATTGGCGTAGACATTTGGCAGTTCTAGTGTTAAGCAGCGGATATAGCAGGAGTAGATGGATGATAAGGCATACCTTTAAGCAGCGGATATAGATTAGATTCAAATTTATTGTCATTAAACAAGTACAAGTACAGTACAACAAAATGAGTGGATTGATGATAAGGCCTACCTTTAAACAGTGGATATATCAGAAGTGGGTGGATGATAAGGCCAGTCTGTATCTTTTCTACCCCCAGACAAAGTGATGATTGCCAAGTACCAACACATTTTCCTCCTCAAATACCATAATCTGTCCTGTACAATATGTTGAATCTTCATCCCATAATATTACAGGGAGTGCAATTTATGTCTACATGTCTTTATACATGCAGTAGCCATCCAATGATGCCTAGCATTGTTCTGGCAAATAAATGTTATATAGCTGTTATAAGGGTGTTATTAATTCATGCAGAAGGATGGTTCTAGATGTGAATAACTTAAATGTGATTACTGCGTTAGAGTTAGTCTGCTGTTCATTATCACATGCTCTAGTCAATTAATACCACACTAACTCTTTGCCAGTGTTAACCCACTTTACTCTGGCTGTGGAGTGGCAGGCAGCGGAGGCAGTTATTGGGGTACCCAGGGGCCTCGACATACTGGACCCCATTTCAGAGGCTACACTGCAAAAAACATCTGTCTTATCAAGTATATTTAACTTGTTTTCAGGTTAAAAAAATCTAACGATCCTTAAAATAAGGTACATTTTTATTAACAAGCCAGAATATACCTCTTGTTTTTAGAAAATATGCCTTGAATATCGTGTAATTTGTCTTGTTCCATTGGCAGATTATTTCACTTATTACAAGCAAATATCTCTTCAAAAATAGTGAAATTGTCTTGTTCCATTGGCAAAATTTTTTGCAGTGTAACTTTGTGTTGTGTGTGGCTGGAGGGCCTCATGCTGTCTTAATGAGAGCTGTTCAGCATGCGTTAGCAAATATTAGCGTTGATGGCTAACTAGATTAGCCATGGCAGGTGAAAGGCATGCTCTGATTTCACAGTTGTCACTATACTTTGGCTCTTGGTGATGAGAGGCATGGGTGACTGACAGGTCGGCCAGAGGCCTCATCTGGAGGGAGTTGACGTGTGTGTTTGGGTGTGTGCGTGTGTGTTCGCATGTTTGTGTGCATGAAAATGTGCATGCGTATTTGTGTGGAGACCTCTCTCAGATATTAAAGATATTTTAGGTATTATGAGAATTTTGATATTTAGCTTTAGAAGCATTAACTACAGTAACTACAGTAAGGGTTAGGGATAACCTGCATTAACTACAGTAAGGGTTAGGTAAGGGTGACCAGATGTCCCGGTTTGCCCGGGACTGTCCTGGTTTCAAGCTGGGTGTCCCGGGTCCTGACAAATCTCTGTAAAACACAATTGTCCCAGTTTTCACCACAATAATAATAATACTGTAATGTTTCCACATACGAGTCGTAGCCAAACAAACAACTGCGTAGAACTGCGGAGCAAAGCAACAACTCTCATCAAAGCTCAAAGTGCTCCCCCCCACTCCACCAACGATAAGCACGCATGATGACCAACATGCATGCATAAGCGCATACATGTGCGCGTGCATTAACGTGCGGCTACACAAGGGTCCCGGGTTTGGGTTTTTTTTCTCATCGTGTGAGCTGTGCTGGTAAAAATGTTTCAATGTTTTTTCACCATGGCAGTCAACCCTGGAAATGTTTGTTATATATAAATTTCAATTTTGTTCTACTTTTTTGTATAGCTGAATGCGGTGTGTATCACACTGAGCTTTTTAGATAGCAGTTTCAACAGTGGTAGAAGTTTACTGGGAAAAGTGAATATATGAGAAAAGTTTACTGGGAAAAGTGAATAATGAAAATATGTAGTACACAGAAAAAGGATATGCACATTTGTATGTATACAGTAAATTTGGCGATGTGTTACATGTAAACAGAAGATTCACTTTTGCATGTAAATTTTTACATATTTTTTACATATAAAGTCATAAATAGTGAGCTGAAAATTTGCCACAAAATGACATCCATGAAAACAAAAAAACGGCAACAACACTGAAAATTCCTGCGCTAGTTCTGTAAAAACAATGAATTATACGTCCTCACAGTACGTAAAAATTCAAGTACCCATCTTCTTGGTGGACATTCTGTCGCTCTTGTCGGTCTGACAAGAGATTTTCATCAGCATCACATCTGTTGTTTCCCTTGCGATGCACTGGGGGAAAAATCTCCTGGCGATTCCTATTTCATTACTATGTCATCTGGCAGGTAATTTGCAAATATAGCAAATATCACAAACATTTCATGTCATAGATATTTATGGAATATACATGTATGTCTGACAGATTTTGATAATTGAATGGATTATTTTGCAAATGATGGCTCAAACGATGAAAGAAAGTTTTGACGTTTTGAAGAGTATGACAGTTTCACTGAGAATCAACTCATCAGTTTTGATCAGCAAGCCATGTGCATGTAGGTATTGTGCCTATTGTAGACAATTGTACTTACTCTTTTGCACACGTGTGCCAAAACACATGCAATTCGCTTAAATGAATGAGAAATTCTAATCTGGTGTGAGCAAGAAACTAATTGTTCAAATATTTAAACTTACTGTTTTGAAAAAATAATTCTCATTCGAGAAATGACCCAAAACGTTTGAGAAAACCTGTAGATGGAAGACAATAAAGTCATTTTTATTCATGACCGAGGTGAAGGAAGGCTTTATCTTAATAAGGTTACTTTTGTTAGCACTACCTTGTTTAACTTTTCTCAGCCTGGAACAAGTCACAATCTCGATAGGCAGAGCTATGCTAACTGCTCTGGCTATGCTATCGACAGACTCCACTATGCTAGCAGGCTGGCTAACAGCCTGCGGCCTGACCTGCACCATATCTCATGGTGAGGCTATAGGAGTGAGACGTCTATGTTCCTAGATAAAAGAAGAGCACCACTCCAGCTAGGATGGAGTCCGTCGCTCTTCAGCAGATCAGGCCTGGCCCTATTTCTGGGAGAGTCCCAAAAAGAGAGCCAGTTATCTATAAACTCTACCTTCTGCGATGGGCAGAACTCAGTTTTCAGCCAGCAATTGAAATGTGTGAGTCTGCTGTAGATCTCGTCACTACCCCTAGCTGGGAGGGGGCCAGAGACAATTACTCAATGCCGACGCATCTTTCTAGCTACTGCAGCCCTTGAAGTGGAGGCGTATATTGAACAACTTCATTCAAGTTGTAACTTTGCTTATGCAACACATAAACACACACACACACCATAATATGCAACACACTGGTCCAACTCCCACCGACTCTTCTCTCTCTCAATCACACAAACACACACACACACCATAATATGCAACACACTGGTCCAACTCCCACCAACTCTTCTCTCTCTCAATCACACAAACACACACACACACCATAATATGCAACACACTGGTCCAACTCCCACCGACTCTTCTCTCTCTCAATCACACAAACACACACACCATAATATGCAACACACTGGTCCAACTCCCACCGACTCTTCTCTCTCTCAATCACACAAACACACACACACCATAATATGCAACACACTGGTCCAACTCCCACCAACTCTTCTTTCTTTCAATCACACAAACACACTCATTTGTCTTTCCGTCCTGGTGGGGACATTACACTGTTTCGATCAGCATATTTCACTGAATGGGCTATGCTTAAAATCAGCTAATCCATCTATTTATCTACAAGTTGCTCTGGATAAGAGCATCTGCTAAATCACTTAAATGAAAATTATATCATAGAACATGCATATCCGAAAATAATCCAAAACAGTTTGACACTTCATTTTGACATTTTTGTTAGAGCAGAAATTTGCAACACACACATGCAAACACAAACACACCTCACACTTGATGAAAAGCCTCTACAAAGTGTCATGCTAGCCATACATACAGTGAATGACAGACTAACCACAGTGAGTGGTAGGCTAGCCACAGTGAAAGGCAGACCAATCACAGTGAATGGTAGGCTAGCCACAGTGAATGGCAGACCAGCCATAGTAAATGGTAGGCTAGCCACAGTGAATGGCAGACCAGCCATAGTAAATGGTAGGCTAGCCACAGTGAATGGTAGGCTAGCCACAGTGAATGGCAGACCAGCCATAGTAAATGGTAGGCTAGCCACAGTGAATGGTAGGCTAGCCACAGTGAATGGCAGACCAGCCATAGTAAATGGTAGGCTAACCACAGTGAATGGCAGACCAGCCATAGTAAATGGTAGGCTAGCCACAGTGAATGGTAGGCTAGCCACAGTGAATGGTAGGCTAGCCACAGTGAATGGCAGACTAGTAACAGTGAATGGTAGCCTAGCCACAGTGAATGGCAGACCAGCCATAGTAAATGGTAGGCTAGCCACAGTGAATGGTAGGCTAGCCACAGTGAATGGCAGACCAGCCATAGTAAATGGTAGGCTAACCACAGTGAATGGCAGACCAGCCATAGTAAATGGTAGGCTAGCCACAGTGAATGGTAGGCTAGCCACAGTGAATGGCAGACTAGTCACAGTGAATGGAGCTGCTTACACTCTTTAATTGGTTGGAATGAACTGTCCATAGATCAGCTGGTTCTGAAGCACTCACAAAATTAATTGGTTCTAAATACTCCACTCCCACAACCTATAAGGGCTTTAGAAAGACGAACCAGAAGTAGCATACATTGCTGTCAACCGCTCCTCTCTAAATTCATCCAGATAATCACCAGACTGTCTGTATCCATGTCTGTGTATATGATCATGAGGACAGCACATTGGCTGAGAGGGGAAGAAGAGACCACTGCACAAGACCAGACAAAGACCAGTTCAATCACTTATTAAGAAGTGGAAATTCAGGGATCTCTTGATACCAAGCCAAAGTCAGGTAGACCAAGAAAGATTTCAGCCAAAACTGCCAGAAGAATTTTTCGGGATACAAAGAAAAACCCACAGGTAACCTCAGGAGAAATACAGGCTGCTCTGGAAAAAGACAGTATGGTTGTTTCAAGTAGCACAATACCACGATACTTGAACAAAAATGAGCTGTATGGTCAAGTTGCCAGAAAGAAGACTTTACTGCACCAATGCCACAAAAAAGCCTGGTTACAATATGCCTGACAACACCTTGACACACCTCACAGCTTCTGGCACACTGTAATTTGGAGTGATGAGACCAAAATAGAGCTTTATGGTCACAACCATAAGCACTATGTTTGGAGAGGGGTCAACAAGGCCTATAGTGAACAGAATACCATCCCCACTGTGAAGCATGCTGGTGGCTCACTGATGTTTTGGGGGTGTGCGAGCTCTAAGGGCACGGGGAATCTTGTGAAAATTTGTGCATGAAAGGAAGGACATTATTAAAGGAAAATTTGGAGTTGGGATAGCCTCTAAAACCAAAGAAGAAGTGTGGGAAAATATATACTTGCAAATAAATGCGGCTTTCCCACTTCTGTGCAGAACCACCGATGTGAAAAGCACTCACGCAAGGGCAGAAATTGCAGAATTCAACTGCTACAGGTAATAGGAAATTTGGCTAATTCTTTTCAACTATACCAGAATGTTTTATTATCTATCAGTCATGTATTTAGCCTATACAAAAATGAAGATAAAGGAAATTATACATAAATAAACCTCGCTATGCATGTCATTACAGATGATATTAACATTTAATCTATAATTCAAAACATTTATTACATTTATTAGGAGGAGGCTCAGCACCCAGGGCTCTGTCTCCTATTGCCTCAGTGGTGGACAGTGTCCTCTGGCACTCAGACACCAGCATAACGGGGCTGATTACCAGGTGGATTGTCTCAGTGGTGGACAGTGTCCTTGGGCACTCAGAAACCAGCATAACGGGGCTGATTACCAGGTGGATTGTCTCAGTGGTAGACAGTGTCCTTGGGCACTCAGACACCAGCATAACGGGGCTGATTACCAGGTGGATTGTCTCAGTGGTGGACAGTGTCCTTGGGCACTCAGAAACCAGCATAACGGGGCTGATTACCAGGCGGATTGTCTCAGTGGTGGACAGTGTCCTTGGGTACTCAGACACCAGCATAAAGGGGCTGATTGAGGTGGATTGTCTCAGTGGTGGACAGTGTCCTTGGGCACTCAGAAACCAGCATAACGGGGCTGATTGAGGTGGATTGTCTCAGTGGTGGACAGTGTCCTTGGGCACTCAGACACCAGCATAACGGGGCTGATTGAGGTGGATTGTCTCAGTGTTGTAGTGTCCTTGGGCACCCAGACACCAGCATAACGGGGCTGATTTCCAGCCGGATTGCAGCAGCCATTTTAGGATTGTTTGTGACTTGGTCTTAGTGACATAGGAGTCCTCTTGACTACACCTTACTTCTCACATATTTAGGAGCTGGTTTTAGCTCTAAAATGCTTTGTGAAATACTCCTTGTCCAAAAATGTAGGAGTCCTAAAGTTAGGACTGACACACCCATTGTTTTTAAGAGTTTCTTCTAAATCAGCAAGTTGGGAGCTACTTTTAGCCTTAAGATGTTTTGTGAATACAGCCCCTGATTTCTGGCATTACATTTCTTATTAACCTGCCCTCTACAATTCACCTGGGTTGTGTAATACTACAGAATGTTTTTTTTATTCTAAAAGATGCTTCTTATATTTATTCAAATGTGGAGGTTTTGTTCAGTTGGTTTGTCAGAGAATTCATTTCTGAATCAATAACTTTGTCTGGACTGTCGTTTCTACATTTCCCTAAATTTGCCCAAGTAGAAAATAATCATCAGAGAGTTTGCAAATCTAATGAGATCTTCTTACATTCCCCAGTCTGTCGGGTCCTTGTAAAGCTAACTTGTCCTGCTGAAGCCCTGCTGAAACACAAGGCTGAAACTACAAGTACCAAAGGGTCAGGAAGGTTGGATAGTCTAGTCATAAAATACAGAAGGCGGTCAGATTTGAATAACATTTCTCAGATTTGAATAACATTTCTTAATTTGCTTATATTGGACCTGATATTAACTATTGAATCAAAACAAGATTCCTCTACATTAGGAAGGTAATGATGTTTCACTGTGACCATCATTCTAGTCCAGCCAGGGGGGAATCAAATTCAGTTATAGGTTGTTCTGTCTGACCCCCCAACTAAGACATCTTATGTACTGGATTGGACCTACAAACCATATTACAGGTGGAAATGCTATCAGACGTTATCATACATTATCATACATTCCACTGATGCACCTTATCATGTTATCATACATTCCATTAATGCACCTTATCATGTTATCATACATTCCA
>JACXGI010015049.1:0-18026 GCA_016801175.1 Esox masquinongy
ACACACACACACACACACACACACACACACACACACACACACACACACACACACACACACACACACACCTGTTGGTACTGTTTGTTACCTATCCGCTGATACCCCTACCTATATGTACATAAACCACATTTTTATAAATAGACAGATTACAGCTATTCATAGCATATTGCGTTTCTTCCTTGTTGTTGTTATTCATGTCACTGTTTCAAAATTCTTTGTGTTAATACCTTCCATCCTTAACAGGAATCTTCACCCATTTGGCCCCCATTTTCACCCTATGTGTTGGGACACACCCAACACAAATTCACCATAACAATGGCTTAATTAAACATATTGTATCGTATCAGTTCCAGTAACCGATAGCACTTATCAGGAGGACACAACCGTAGCATCCAGCAGTGAAGTGCTTCATTTCTATTATGCCTCTCTCTCTCTCTCCCACCTTGAAGCGCCTTCATTAACAGCTAGTTTAGCAGCACTAGCAATGGAGTGCTGCTCCCATGCTGTACAAATGTAACCATGCCCCAAGGGCCTACACCAAAGACTGAGGTGAACTACATTAACATCCAGCAAGCCTTTTGGTTAAAACACTAAATAAAACAGGCAACGTTCTTGTGTTATAAATAACCTTTTGTAGCAGAGCAACAGAGAAAGATATGGGAGAAAACAGCTGGCCTTTGGTGGATTGAATGAAATTCTCATATGAATGTTTCACTTTTTTTATTTATCTATTATTCAGCTCTTACAAGTTTAATGCGTTATACTCAGCCGCTGTCACGGAACGCTTCAGAAACGTGTAGCCTTGACTCTGGCTTAACTTTGTTTGGCATCCGAAAATGTAATCAGAACTTTGACGGCATCAGTTAAAAATATTTAATTATTTTAATCCTGTATAATTTTTTTTAAGTTGGCATCAGTCACATATAAATCTCAGTGGCAACCATTTTATATTAAACTTCCGTTATACGTGGGATACAATATAATTAGCCTCTATGACAGTGGGAAGACTTCATGTGAAGTGTAGAGCACGCAAACCGTAAACAGGGGAACACAATGCAATGTACAGTATATATGACCTATGTGAAAGCCCAGGCCAGCTAGTCTCCTGAAGAGAAAGACATATCTCCTATAACTTTAACTAGTAGGTCTAGTGTCTATTTGGCAGGTCTCCTGGTCTCTTATAGGAAACCGGAGCTACCTAGATTCATAAGGATGAGACTCTTGTCTCACTTTCCCAGCCCTCACCATCCAATCACGTGTAATGCTACACCCCGTGCCTCCATTATCCCTGGCTAGAGGAGTCTCTGGAATGTATCCGATTCCAGCCCAGGGGCAGCACCTTGGAAAAGTACCTCCGCCTCTCCCTCCCTCCCTCCCTCGCCCTCCCTAGCCCTCCTACCCCCTCCCTAACTTTCCGACTAACAGAATTCCTCCAGAGGCTCGACTGCCTGGCTGTGACATGTGTTTCTGGCAGCATTGTGATGTCTGTCTGTCTGATGAGATGTGGACACACAGGAGCGGTTGGGGTTTCGGGGCTATTTTTCTTCTGGGACCTTCTCATCTCCTCACTTCAGCCACATTTACTACCAATCCGAGTGTTCTGCACCCCAAATAAGCCTCAGCCTGAGGGAACATCCTGCTGCCTCACAACCTCATCAGGGGATGGTCACAACCTCATCAGAGGATGAACATGAATCCCAATTTATCACCATGAAAGCTAAGCTGACCTTATCATTATTCTCCAACACACAAACCAATACAGTAACACTAACCCTAACTTTTAATCCTTGATAAACAATTATTTACTCACGCCATACTCAGAAATTCAGACAAAATAGCCAGTTCTCTCCATCTTCACTTGCATGGGTCACATCCAATATTGATTCAATTCACCAGGGGTCTACAGTACCTCTATGCATCCATCTTCTCCCGAGTGTTGTTGCCACTACCGCGCTCTCACAGCAGTCTTGCGGGTCAGTGACTTCATGTTTCCATTTTGGTGTCTGAAGCGTATATACAAAGAATTGCCAAAATTACATTTGAAGTAAATATTTACGTGAGATCACGTAAGATCAAAATGTTAATTTGTTCCAAATCCTCAATAAAACGTTTCATTAACCCTAGGGCCATAGTTGTGTGGGCTTGTTTAGACTGATTTATAAACATATGGTAAGGATTGTGAACTTCATTACATAGCTGTGCTTGCTATAGAAATTTAGGATTTCATTCAATATCATCCAGTGTAAAAGAATTAAGGAGCAATTTCTGTCCATAATATATTGCGAGTCATATCTAAGGATAGTGATACTCCACTCGTTCTTCACTCAATCCTAATTAGTCTCCTAGTCACTGCCGCTGAGAAGCATCCCCATAACATGAGGCTCCCACCGCCATGCTTCAGAGTAGGGATGGTAAAATGATGAGTGATACCTTGTTTTCACCAGACATAGCACTTGGCATTCAGGCATAGTAGTTTAATTTTGGTCTCATCTGATCAAATAATCTTTCTACTCATGCTCTCACAGTCCTTCAGGTGGCTTGTTATGTCCCTTTTACTCAGCAGTGGTTCATGTTTAGCCATTGTAATATAAAGGCCTGATTTATGTAGTGCTGCAGAAGGTTGTCCTTTGGGCAGATTCTCCCATCTCTGCAGAGAAACTCTGGAGTTCAGTTAGAGTGGCCAGTGGCCTCCCTCTTGACTGGTTCCTTAATTTGGATGGATGACAAGCTTTAGGAAGAAACTTGGTTGTTCTAAACTTCATAATGGAGTCCACTGTGCTCTTAGAAACTTTCGATGCTTTAGAAATTATTTCATTATTTTAAATTTCCCCAGACATATGCCTCAACACAATTCTTTCTCTGAGGTCTACAGAGGGTTCATTGGACTTCAAGGCTTGGTTTCTGCTCTGACATGCATTGTGAAGTGTGGATATAGATCATGTCTAAACAGTTGAATTTGCCACAGGTGGACTCCAATCACTGTGAAGTATGGGACCTTATATAGGCAGGTAAGTGCCTTTCTAATTCTCTCTATTTGAACACTCTCTATATTACTTAATTACATTTCCTTTAGAAACATTGCAAATGAAAAGTTTTATAATAGAATGAGGTTTCCTTTAGTTTTTCATGTGATCACATGTATCCATGATTAAAATCCATTGATAAAATGTATTTCAGCTTAATGTTTTGCTTCTCTCAAACTTGATACACTGTACTTGGTGATGTTTAATTTCCAAGCGGTCTGACAAGCCAAGCCCTTTTTTCACAGTCTTGACCTAAGGTTACAATAATCACTGACTTGAGTGGAAGGTATACTTGGTTTCAATTAAATAAAACAAAAAGGGGACAAAAAGGTGGCGCTGCAATCTAAGGTGCTCTTTCGTGGGTTCGACAGTGTAACTGGTTGACAAGTAGCTGCTAGCTTCATGGGGTGAGATATATATGGCCAAGCATTGTAAGAAGGGATTTCCTCATCTCATACTTTACTAGAAACTCCCTTAGGTTGTCTGTAAACTGACTTCCTGGTAGAGATGATTAGGAGGAAGACGATTGTGGTTTTCTTGGCTGGGGAATGCACTCTCCTCCCATTGCTGATGTGCCGGGCAGATACTTCCTGGTTGATCAAGCAGTGTGATAAGAACCAGAAATGCTTGCTGAGGTGGCTAATCATAATAGCTGGCGAGCATTCCACACGTGGATAACTTATAGTAAAGGTGCTCTGATAAGGACTGTGCGGTGCCCAAAGTGAAACTAAAGGGTTACTTTGTTTACAGGGTGACAATAATCACTCCATCAGTGACTGCAATTCAGACTGACCTTCTGATGAAACCGACTACCATCAGCTACATTAAGTGAGGTGTAGCCAATTAAGGTACAGTACAAGTCAAGTCAAAGATTTGTAACAAAGTGACACGTTTTAAACCTGATAACATAAAAACACAAACTAACGGCTAGGTTTAAGTTCAGATGTTCTCTCTTCAAGCTGAGGCAATCTTGTATGATCATCCAGCATGGAATCTCACACTGTTTTTGTGACCATGCCACAGTCAGGGTTTTCATGTCATATTACATAATTACGGTCAGCATGACAACCATCTTAAGTCCTTTAAAGCAATGCGTTTTTAGAAATATTCTGACTCTTGTCACTGCATATTCTGACTCACTTTTGTCACTTCAGCATGATGTTTAGAAAAGCCCAAATGTGTGACATTAATGATAAGGAAATGTTACTTTTCTGAGCAGGACAAGTTTGTTGAGATCAATATGTGAACATCTATGAACACATGAATGCTAATAATAGCACATAATTAAATCATTTTTGTATCACTGTTCCACCTAACAAAATGTTTTCAATGGGACAAATGACAAGATTCATAATTAAAATGCATGAATGACATTCTTGCCAAATGAAACTTGAAATATCACTAATCAAGGTAGAAAGAGCTTACATTTGAATTTTTCTTTTGTCATATTTTTTTTTCAACCAGTATTCATTGTGGTGTGTGTATGAGTCACAGGCCAGGATAATTCAGGCGGCGAATTATGGCAGTGGAAAATCATTTCCCTGGGCATGGGCTGATGGGAGAAGGAGGCCGTGGTTAATCGTTCAGTAATCTGATCCACCACCACCGCATACTGGAGGGTTCAGACACACACATGCAGCCACACACACACACGCACGCATGCACGCGCGCGCGCACGCACGCACACACGAGAAAGGATGATGAAGTGAAAGTTTGCATCTGATACTGTACCAACCAGTTACCGTAGGCATTTTGCTGATATTGTTCATTAAGTTTTGGCTACACCAGTGCTTCTCAAATCTCTCCCTGGGACCCTGTAGACATCACTCTTGTTGTAGCCTTGAACTGGCCAAATCAACTAAATCAAGTAATAAAGGGATTAATAAATTAATGGCTGACCAGTTGATTAGGTTATGCCAGCATTAGAATACATCTAATAGATGTAGGAAAGATTTAAGAACCACTGAAAGAACCAAAACATATACTAGAGAAGTAGTCCGGGATAATTGATGGCTACAACTGTCAAACTAGTAGTTTACAAGATAATTAATAAGAAACATTGTTGTTACAGCATCATTTACTGCAATATTGATCTCACCAAGCAAGAAAATGTGCACACCACACCCTAAACCTAACTGCAATAATCAAACCTTTATTCTTAAACTAACTCAAATTCTTAAATCAAAATCAAACCCCAATTCCAACACTAGCAACAAGACATATATATTTTCCTTGTGAGGTCCAGTTAAAACCCAGTGTGGGGACTGAATTATCAAGTTGTACTATCTTGGTGACCACTTCTGGCCCCCAGATGTATAATAAAACCAGGGTGATGCGGTCACACCCACAAAAGACCTCCAGCAATCAGAATATCTGATTGAGTTTTCTTTCTTTTCAAAATAAGTTTCTAGGTTTTCCTCTTGGTTTATGATGCTATCTGGTAATTCAGTAACACTGGCTTCTGCTATAGAAGTGCTATCCAATGTGTTTACTTCTATGAAACCCTTTTTCAATGCCACTCAAAATTGATTTAGGGTGTGAAATTATATTTGAATAAGTTTTTTTTCAAGAAGTCCAATTTCAACATATTAGACATAGCCAGGATTAAACTAATCTGAATAAATATCCTATAAACATCTAATGATTGCATTCTTTACATTCAGTTGTGGGGAGAGAAGGCAGAGGACAAACTCCAATAGAAAGGGAATTGGAAAGGATGAAATTGTGAAACAGACAATTTTGTCTATGGGTGTAGGGTCCTGTGCTAGGGCTGGCCAGGAGGGCAGGGTTAGGGGCCCTAATGTATTGGAAGACTGCCTGGTTCCTCACTCATTCTATAGACTTGTTTCTGGATTCCCCCCCCCCCCACACACACACACACAGTGAGAGCATTGCTTTGAGGGGCACTGACATGGAAGAATACAAGAACTGGCATGTTGTTGGGGCACTGTGGTTCCCATCAGCCTAAACTTGCCATGTAAAAATACAGCTTGTTTATAACACAGTTACAATAACCTTATGAAGCAGTTACAAAATTCACACAAGGGTGGAGTTCTGCACAGACTGGATCACAGTGCAGCAGAAGCTGTCAACATTCACATCTCTAGATCACAGAGCATTTGGCCATCAGATGGAACAGTCAGATGGAACACACAGCATAACCAGACAAACACTTGGCATAGCCAGACAGAACACAGAGCAAGCCTCACATTCCACCATGGATTAAATCAAATGGTAGCAATTCTGACAATCATATACTGTGATATGTATCGAAGACAGCCATGATGTTTCCCAATACACAGACAAAGTAGGAAAAAACTATCTTCTTCCCAAAACCTCACAATGTGAAGCAGTGTCCTACAGCAGAAATTGAGCATATAGCATGTTATTTGTAGTTCTGGTACTGCTTCTGTGAAGCCAAGACAGAGATTTAGGCGAATAGATTCCTTGCCAAATACAAAGACACAGTTAAACAAAGCAACAGTAAACATGTTGTCCCTCAGAAATTATGCAGTGGCGTCTGATGTATTGCGTGTGACATACAAGAGAAGAGAGATCCAAAATCATCTCCCCAATTTCATTGTGGGGTCAATGAAGAGGAATGGTGTCACTGTTTCTCTCTTTATCTGAGACTTTTGCTCTCTCCCTACATACACAATAAAAGGAGCCCCTAGGCTACAAATATCAGGCAGGTCTAGACTTCTGTTCCCACCAGGGAGTCAAATGTTTATATACAGTAGACATAATGTGAATGCTGTATGACTTTGACTTGATACGATGTGTGTAAAACAAGACATAGAAAGAAAAATGAGAGCCCCTTGCTCTTCTTTATGTGCACAACCACCACGATCCTCCTCAACACCAACATATGAACTAGGTTAAGTAACTTGGGTTAAGGTGTACTGCTAATAAAAGACAAATGTAGTTTAGTGTTTGCTATGCAAGAACACAATTAATTGCTTTCCTTTCATGTTTAACGTTGTGAATTGTTGAGAGCAAAGAAGATCAATCCCAAACAAATGTTTCACCTACGTTTAGGTGAAAAAAAACTGAATGGGATTTGGTATTTTCCACATTAAGAGTTGTGACTCCATTTGGGGTCTCCTGGCTTTAAAAATGAGTTTGCAAGAAAAACTTAAATTAATAAATAGAACCAGATTAAGTAACCTCCGGTAAGCACAAAATGCGGTTGGAATATGGCTCTATCCTTTTAACTATTTAGGCAACAAAATACAATGACCTAATTCCTCGTAGATAGGGTTAGGGTTAGAGTGGGAAGAACCAGGCAGTAAATTACACCGGGGTATAACAAAAATCATGAATGTTTCGACATTTTCTACACAGAAGACCCTACTCAACTATTGCATGATGATCTTTCTTCATGCATTTCAAACCTTAACATTGAGGTAGAAATATCGAAACAAATCTGCACGAAAAATGACAGACTGTCATAGCTACAATTAAGAAAGTAAACATTGCTCGTTGAATTGTCTACATTACTTTGTGAGAAATGTACCCACGGTGGGTTTGTGAGAAAGAAATCAAAATAGCGACTGGGCCAAAAAAGTTTGGGAGCCCTTGTGCTATGCACATTCAGCGGGCTACATAACTGTAACAATGAATACTGAGCAGTTACATTTTGTAGTACAGTACTACATCAAAAACACCACAACAATCAACTGCCCAAGACAGGCCACAAAGTTACAATAACAAGTCACTTTCTTGCCTGTGCTAAGTTGTATCACGGGGTTTCACTTGCTTGATGCAAAGATCCAGCACCCGAAGAAATACGAAAAACTTAGACAAGAATTCCTGATGGCCTTACTTGCAATCAATATGGAGTAGCCAAAAGCAGTTCTTAGAAAATCTTTCCCCGGGCTTCGTTTTCGATCCAAGGGAAATTCAGGCCAAAACTGTGGCTGCATTTTCGGTCTGCGACAAGGCAAGTGGATCGCAAGCCAGTCGAGGCTATTGAGCAGCGTCAAGCTCGTTTTGACTAATACATTTGCACCAAAACCTTTTACTTTCACACTCACCTTCTCACAAGGCAGTCGATATCTGGTATAATGAATGCTTGGATACAACCAAAGCAACCCGGTGCCTACGTCTCGCTTTCCTGAGGCTCCGGTCTCCGGTTATTACAGACTTGTCTGATCGAATAGAAACGTGAGAATGTTCTTGTTTCTGCAGAGCCAAGCACTGCCTTACAATGGTCGATAGGGGGCGCAAGCACAGCATCAATTGTCCTTCATGAGGCAATACGGTCTTATCTACATGGATTTTTTGTTTTTGACAATAATTATGAAAGTAGTGGTTCGAATATTAAATGCTGATTGGCTGAAAGTTGTGTTATATGACACATGTAATATCACGTAACCTTTTTTTATTGTTCTAATAGTGTTGTTTACCGGTTTATAATGGCAACAAGGTATATTGGTGGTCTGTGGCAAATTGACAATTAGTGCTATAGTATATAGGCCATATACCACACCCCTTTGTGCCATATTGCTCAATTAGGGTACATAAATAGCTTTTATGTAGAGGTTGAAATGTGTGATTAATTTATTCAAGGTCTGCCTGCTAGTTAGTATATGCATTCAAACAGCATACACACAATTCAAACCTCTGTCACTCCACTACTACATTCATCATGGCAGGGCATGTATCTGTAAAAATATCTGTAAAAATAAGTAGACTGACATTTTACCCATGCTTTATGTGGACTTCGCTTGCCAATTAAATGTAGATCAAAAACAAACATATTGCTTGAATACACTATTTGCTGTGGACCACTTCAGCTGGAGATATAAAGTTGAAGGTTCCCCAAATAAATAGCTCAAAACACTGTCTGTTTCCATGGCTTCACCTTTCTTTTTTCTTCTCTTAATGCAGAGGGGGCAGAAGCTGATGTCTTATTCCAAACATTGTTTACTTTGTCCCCCTCAACAACCGATCAAGGGTAAGCTCTTAATTCCTTAGTCCATACGATGGTCACTGTTAGCAAATACTACAAAACTGACCCAAGATTGATTGTCAGAGGAATAAAGTCACCACACACGTCTGTCGTTTGACATTGTCACACAAGCGGCCAGTGATTTCATTACGAATGGGCTAAACCCAGGACAAAGCCGTCCTTCAAACAGCTTTGCCTGTCTCACATCACATGACAGGCAGCAGGGGAGTTAACGAACACCACACATTTCATGTAGAGTCCAAGACTCTACAACAAAGCCAATACAGAGACTTAACTTTATAGTTTGTTAAAACGGACAAGAAGCCGACACAAAGCAGACACGGTTCTCAGTCAAAACTATGTAATGCAGCTATGGGGGATAATCAGGAATTTCACCTTGTCTGCCCTGGCCACAGCTTCGCCATATGGTTAATCAATCAATAAACTAGTATAGTCTGATGAACACAAAATTAAAAAGGACATTGATGTGTTCTGAGGGGAGGAACAGATTTCTTCACTCACATGGGGTTACAGTCCTGTGCCATGTGAAAACAGTACTGGGTGAGCAAGTTCACTGAGAGAATGACTGCATTGTCTGTATCACATCCCGAGTTTTGGTGAACCGGGTGTTCTTCAACCTAACGCATCCTGAATTCAGAAGTCCACCATTTCACGAGTTTCAAATAACATATTTCCAGAAGTGACAGGCTGGGATTGAAATGAAGTTGACCCCCATCTCTGTGTCGGCCCAACCTGCTCTGCGTGTGCTCTGGAGATCAGTGTGGGACTGCCAAGCAGACAGCTCGAACCTCAAGCCCTGTAGATCTATTCTAATCCCTGTCTGTGCTCTCTCAGAAAATAGCGTCCTTCATGACCTTAAATTAACATTACAGGTTTATGTCTCCATTAGTGTTGATCCCTAATCTGAAACATCCTCCAACGTGCTAATTGGGGTTTTCCACAGCCAAGCACACACGGCCTTGTATGCAACTAATAGCATGCAGGGTAATTAACCATCAAACCAAGAGGTCTGAGCACTAAATACACACATACATACAGTATATAAACACACATAAGCTGTGGTTCAAAGTAACTAAGTGAATATACTTAAGTACTACTTGCGTAGTATGAACTACACCTTAACATTTACACATTCTTTGACAAATTGTATTTTTAATTGACTACATTCAGGGACACATCCAAAAGTAAACCTAAATGTTCCATTGCAAATGCTTAGCAGAAAAGAAAAAAATATTAAATGCACAAAGCTATTAGAAGCAAACCGCTAACCACAAATGCTTGGTCATGATGTCTGAGTATGCCCCTGACTATAAAAAAGAAAACTGTGCAGTACGCTTTAGGAATTTGCTATGATTTATACTTTTACTTTTGATACTTTAGTACATTTAGTATATAACTCAGGTAGTGTTTTACTATGTGACATTTACAAAAAACACAATATTATATACAACCCTGTTTCCTAAAAAGTTGGGGAGCTGCGTAAAATGCAAACAAAAACAGAATGCAATGATGTGCAAATCATTTAATCCCTATATTTAAATAAAAATAGTACAAAGACAACATATCAAGCATTGAAACTGAGAAATTGTGTTGTTTTTGGAAAAATACATGCCCATTTTGAATTTGATGCCAGCAACACATTTAAAAAAACTTGGGAAACGGGCATGTTTACCACTGTGTTGCATCACCTCTTTGTTTATCAATACTCTGTATGCATTTGGTAACTGAGGAGACCAATTGCTGTAGTTTAGAAAGTAAAATGTATTTCCCATTCTTGCTAATAGGAGTTCAGCAGCTCAACAGTTTGGAATCTCCTTTGTCATATTTTTAAGTTTTGTTTCATAATGCACCAAATCTTTTCAATGGGTGACAGGTCTGGACTGTAGGCAGGCCAGTTTAGCACCCGGACCCTTTTACTATGGAGCCATGCTGATGTAATATGTGCAGAATGTGGTTTGGCATTGTTTTGCTGAAATAAGCAAGGCTTTCCCTGAAAAAGACATTGTCTGGATGGAAACATATGCTGCTCCAAAACCTGTAACTGTATATTGTTCAGTATTAATGGTGCCTTCACAGATGTGCATGTCACCCATGCCATGTGCACTAATGCACCCCCATGCCATCACGGACGCTGGCTTTTGAACAGTGATTACAAGCCGGATGGTACAAGCCGGTGTGACCAAGTCAAGCACTGGATATAACACACTACTGAAGAACTAATGCAGTTTTGTACTTTTTGTCAATCTACTAAGGATATCGTTAGGATTTGCTCAGCAATTAGTTGTAATTCCGTGATTTTTGGGCAGTGGTTGTAAAAGTGCTGCTGCTGAAGCAAAAATGTTCCTCCAAAATTGTCCCAAGTCATCAAAACAACTATCCCCATGTCCTCTTTCAAACCTGGAATTTTGTGGCAGATTATGCACATATTCCACATCCAGTCCAAAACGGGAGGATAAAACTAATGTTTTTAATCGCAAAAATCCCGGACTGCATCTTTAATTGTCCACGAAATCGCCTTTCTATAATTCTGCGCATGCGCAATGGGACTATCTTTTTTTCACTTGCACTCAAGAAAAAAATGGCGACGTCTCTAGGAGCTAACACATACAATCGACAGAATTGGGAAGACGCGGTATGTATTAAATCGTAAATAAATATATTTTGTTACCTAGAAAAGAATAGTACAGAAAATTAACTATACAAAATGGCGTCATTATTTTCAGTATAACTAGTACATCGATATGTATGTGAAGATTTGTTAGCAACTGCTAGCTACTACTTGCTACCTAGCTATTTGCTAGTAGCAAACGCAAGCGTGGTGTACGTTGGCTGTGTCGCTACTTCCTCACTAGTACGCTAGCCAGCCAGCTATACTTATGGTGGTGACACCGTATTGTGACCCCAGTGGTGTTGATTATTAATATTCCCTTACTCCGTGGTTAGATTAGTAGCTAGTACGTTACAGTTTTGGTCACTAAATGATAGTTTTTACTTTTTAGTAAAAAAAACAAACATGATTTATACCTAGATTACTAACGTTTACTCTTATTGTGTTTAGCCTGCTGGATTAGCAAGTCTGTAGCTTGTTAGCCAAGCTGGCTTTGCACTCTAGAATGCTTATGGCTGCCACTTAGCTTTTAGTTTTTAACAATAACACACCTGATATTTCACGTTGATATGAAAGACTCATTTTCAAGATGGATGTGCTTTGCAAATTATTATTGATTATTAAAACATACCTTTGTAATATCTTAGCCCTATTCTTGTATGTACTGTACAGTAGTCAGTGTACATGTTAAAAATTGAACAGTTCACACCACCAGGCACGTTAAAGGGCCATATGTTAGATTTTTACTGTACTACTGGCATAAATATAACCAAAATTGTAGCGATCTGACATTAATGTTTAAAGTAAATTTCGCATATTCTCTAAACCACCCTTGACTAGCTAACGCTATTCCGGTCTCGTTCGACATGGGAAGCGTAGGAAGACATGTCCTGACTCCTGTTATTGTTTAAATTCAGTCTTATAAACGAGGCAGGGTTCTACGCAGTGCCCCTTTAACAAAGAGACATGGGAGACAAGTTATAACTACAGTACATGTGGGCAACAACCATATTGTAAACTTAGCATGGACTATGCAAAACGGTAGTGTGTGATGTTGAAGGATGTTAAGTACAGTCTTTCAGGGGTTAATTTTCAACTAGTAATGAGACTGAATGAAAGGGGCTTCATCACTTAGGCATGAGAAATATTGTCACATTGCACACAGTATTTTTTTTAATGAGGATGTTCCTCTCTTTCAATCGTTTTCACAACATGCCTTTAGTTTCCATAATGACCCAGTCTTGTCTGAATACATCACACTAACTGTGTGCATTGACTGGTCAGACCATAATGCTGTTGTACTGGTGACTGACAGCCGTGGATGGCTTTGTAGTGCGAAGCGAAACCCGATTATTTTGACTTGCCTTTTAGTTGATATTATCTCCGTTCTCAAGTCGACCAACAGTTCATTTTCTTTTTGACTGTTTTTAACTGCAGGTGTTTGAAGCAATAAATATAAACTGCTATTGGACAGAGACATTTAGAAGAGGTCTGGTCGAACTGAGAATGGAAAAAGAATCACCAACAAAAACGAAGTCTGTTTGTTGCATTACGCCATCACCAACAAATGAGTCTGCTGCTGACATTAGACTTAAACAACAGTATATTTTTTCCTGGTATTAGATACATTATAACCCAAAACACACTTATACACACAAACCCACATTTCTTTTCCTCTATCTTGGGTATGAACCCATAAACCCAAGACTTACAGGAAGCTGCCTATATTAAGATTTTTTTTGATAAGGAGATGAATTTTAAAGATTAGAAGTTGGTCTGAAACCACATCTTCAAACAAATGGTAAATTAGCGGCCTCTAAGTCCCGTCACTCTCCCAACATTGACATGCGGTACATGGTCGGAGTAGGCATTGTAAGGATCCAACGAAGAGCTGAGAGAAAGCATGTGACCAGACAAGCCATCAGTCAAATTCATCTTCAACTTTTTTTCTCTTTTTTGGCAAATGAATTACACTCAAAATACTTGTGTATGGAGGTGGAGAGCGTCGGTAACCATAACTGTGCAAATAAAAAAAGTAAAAGTGTAGAAAAAGAACAATTAATCTTAATGGATAGTGAAAAGGCAAACAGATGAACTGATAAACAAAAGATCCAAGGCCTAGCACCGAGAGGAGTTTTTGGAAAAATACAAAACATTTTCGCCTAGTGAATTGGCTACGAAAAGGCGTTAATTCAAACGGTAGTGTATAGGTCCAGACTCGTAGTTTAAGCACATGCATTGTTTGTCCATGAATAAGTTATGGAAAAACCGAGAGGAGTTTTTGTAAAAATTCAACGTCCTTTTTTCCCATGTGAACAGGCTACAAAAACGGAGCGTCTTTGCGGATCTCTCCCAGGGTTCTAGTGGGGCTAATAAGTTGATTTCAATGCCAGTGCATAGGTCCAGTCTCCCTGTTTAAGCACATGCATCGTTTGTCTATAGCTGACATGAATAAGGTATTGAAAAACCTAGAGGGGTTTTTGGAAAAATACAACTTCAGTTTCGCCTAGTGAATGCGATATTATCATATGTGTATTATTAACATGATATCAATATTTCATTTCTTAAATATCACGGTTATCATCAATACCGGTATATATCGAGACATCCGTATTTCAGCATTTTGGATTGGTTTTGTTTTATGCCTGGATGTCACAGCTAGTTTATGAGAGACAATAGTTTGGGGCTAATCTAAGAGCTGATTGCAACTTTTAGACATCCTCAAATTTTCAAATGTTTGCGCTCATCGCCATATTCTGCAATGCTTTTGTAGTGTAACGGCTTAACTAGAGAAACATGAGTTGGAGTTTAAGAACTCCCGTTGATCAGTTGAGACATGTTACATTGCATGCAAAAGCACAGTGTCTGCAAAGTAAGGCTGCCTTGAAGCAGTTTTATTTGATTCTCCAGTCAAACTTTATCGCAGCAGAAGAATTGCTGAGATGAGATGCCCCAAAATATCATTTTTAATCCAATATAAATTTACAAACATTGTCATTAATCATAAAACCAAATTCTAAAATTTACCCTGCACAGAGTGAAGCTTCTCATAAGATGAGAAATGTCAATGCCTATGTTGCCGTAATATGATTACTCATTGAAGACACAGTGGAAGACAAAACATTTCCTTGCTCACCTGAATATTGTCATGCATATACAGAATGAGGGCTTTTGTAATATAGGCAATATAATATAAGCTATATGTATGCAACTTCTTGTGCTATTGCAATACCCCTAACAAATAGCTTCAGGATATTTATTTTGGATAAGCCTCATAATGAGTATTTACTATGTTATTTGAAATCGTATACTGCCTAACAGCTTTAAGTAGGGGCAGCCCTACTTCATCGCTTTTGTGACAATAGTGAATTCTGTAGAAGTTAAACAAGAGAAAATCTCTGCTATTGTTTAATTGACATTTGTGGCTGTTCATCTCCTCACGTTTTCTGTGTAGCATCCCAGAAACCACGTTGACAGTGCCATGATGATACACTCTCACGTCAGCCCTGGTGTGGTGTTGCCGTAACAACGCTGAGACAGCGCTATTCCATTCGGAATGTATTCAGACTCAATGTCTGTGGTGTGAACGTCTGACTGAAAGGTTTAAGGCTGCTTTGAGCCACAGCTCATTAACCCCATAATCACATTGGTTTTGCAAGACAGTGCAGCACTGTGTTGTAAATCCTCACAACCACTGAAGTGAGTCCAGAGTGTGCATTGCTACGGAGGCAAGACGAAACCAATGGCTGTTTAATTCGCGAGGCTAAGGGATGTTATGATTTTTAAAGTTGTGTAGTATAGCATTATTCAACCTGTTTGTCTTCCACCAGGATTTCCCAATTCTGTGTCAGACGTGTTTGGGAGAGAACCCATACATCCGCATGGTACGTAGTTAAACCGTTTATATACACAGTAGCTTTGAATAGGATTCAGGTCCCTTCCTCTTCTCCACATGGTGTTGTTACACACTTCATTGTAATTGGTTGCATTAGTTTTTTTGTCATTCATCTACACACTACTCCATAATGAAAAGGGGGAAAAACTTTTACAGACATTTGTGCCAATTTTTTGTAAATAAAAACTGAAAGATCAGTCTGTATACTTTGAGAAGGCACTGTAACCTTTGTTTGATATATTTTTGCTGCCAGTGCTAGTTGGCATGTGCTACTTAAGATTCAGTAAAGCCTGATTAGCTGTTAGGAGTGCCTCACTTTACTGTTCCTGTTTGGTTTGTAACAAGTGACTGTTTCAGGTGGTTGAGTTGGTAGTGCATTCTGCTTACACTGCTTTGAACAAGAGGGTCAGCCAAATGTTAATGTAAGCTTCTGTTTTCTTTGACAGACCAAAGAGAAGTATGGCAAAGAATGCAAGGTAAGACACCTCCATCAATCTGTCTGTCTGTCTTGTCAGTGTAATGACTAATTCCCAAGACATTTGTCTTTGTTGTATCAAAATGCCTTTCTTCCTGTCATCCCTCAGATTTGTGCCCGTCCATTCACTGTGTTCCGTTGGTGTCCGGGAACGAGGATGCGCTTCAAGAAGACAGAGGTGTGTCAGACCTGCAGCAAAATGAAGAACGTCTGTCAGACATGTCTGCTGGACCTGGAGTATGGTATGTCATGGTCGTGCTGTAGATGCCTTGCCCACACAGCCCCCTGCTTGTCTTAAACAGAGATACCCTTTAACCAGAAGCCTTTTAGATTTGAACTCCTCTGGGATCCACAGGTTTGCCAATCCAGGTCAGAGACACAGGGCTGGACATCAAGGATGACGTGCCCAAGTCTGACGTGAACAAGGAGTATTACACACAGAACATGGAGAGAGAAGTATGTGTGGAGGAGTATAAACCTACCGTGTCCATGTTCGGACATTCAGCCCTCTAATCCACCCTGACTCTGTACCCAGATAGGGAACTCTGACGGAACGCGGCCAGTGGGAATCCTGGGTAAGGCTCCCAGCTCCAGTGAAATGCTGCTGAAGCTGGCGCGCACCACGCCCTACTACAAGAGGAACAGACCTCATATCTGCTCTTTCTGGGTGAAGGGAGAGTGCAAGAGAGGAGAGGAGTGTCCCTACAGGTGAGTACAGCCCTGTGCGTCTGCCTACTGGGTTTGGTAATGTAATGAATCAGACATTACACTTGGGGGCGCTGTTGAGCAAGAAGTCAACCGTCATTGACTGGCGACGACTCTCCTGTCATACTCTGTTTTATTCCTCACACCCACAGGCATGAGAAGCCCACAGACCCAGATGATCCTTTGGCAGACCAGAACATTAAGGATCGTTACTATGGTATCAATGACCCAGTGGCTGACAAGCTGCTGAAACGGGCCTCCACCATGCCCAGACTGGACACGCCTGAGGACAAGACCATCACCACTCTCTACGTAGGGGGGCTGGGAGATACCATCTCAGACGCAGAGCTCAGGTAGTGGTCTTGTGTTACAGGGGAAAGAGTTTAGATATATTGATCACGTAAATAAACATATGTTTTTGCCCCTTCAAGATGTTGTACCAAGATGGTGTTCTGGCAGATCAGCACATAATTGGGAAGTCCAGTGATTTTTTTTTTTTTTGTCTGTTTTTCAGGAATCACTTCTATCAGTTTGGGGAGATCCGTACCACCACCATTGTCCAGAGGCAGCAGTGTGCCTTCATTCAGTTTGCCACGCGACAGGCTGCCGAGCTCGCCGCTGAGAAGTCCTTCAACAAGCTCATCATCAATGGACGCCGGCTCACCGTCAAGTGGGGCAGGTGAGAGGTGGTGGGGAACAGGAAGTACTTGGTATTGTCTAGCCAGATGGGGACAGCCCTTTAGAAAAGGGCCGTCTGAACATGCTTTATAAAGCTGAACTGTGATGTGGGGTGACTGGTCAGGTCTCAGGCTGCCAGGGGGAAGGAGGCCATTAAGGACGGTGTCAGTGAGATGGGAACCCGACTGGACCCCGTACCAGGTCTGCCCGGAGGTATGTCTGATGTTGGGGAGCTTTTGAGAGGCTGCGTTGGTGTGAAGCTGTCTGTCTGTGTGTTGTAACTTTATTTATCCCTCTCCTCCAGCTCTCCCCCCGCCTCCTGCTCTGGAGGAGGACACTCCCGCTAACTACTTCAACCTAGAGGCTGGCACCTCTCCCAATGTCATGAACATCTCCCTACCCCCTCCGCCTGGCATCAACCCATTACCTCCAGGTACCGACACTGAGCTAGCTGTCACATCGTGCTGAACCTGCTGAGTTCTGGTTTAATGTCTTAACACTGAGCTAGATGACCCTGCTGAGTTCTGGTTTAATGTCTTAACACTGAGCTAGATGACCCTGCTGAGTTCTGGTTTAATGTCTTAACACTGAGCTAGATGACCCTGCTGAGTTCTGGTTTAATGTCTTAACACTGAGCTAGATGACCCTGCTGAGTTCTGGTTTAATGT
>JACXGI010015050.1:0-18023 GCA_016801175.1 Esox masquinongy
GTCCATAATACTCACTTGTTTGATTTCCTGCTGGGCTAAATGCAAATCAAGCATAATCTGCTCAAATTCCTGCATCTCCTTGGTGGTCAGACGTGCCATTTTACACACCTCTTGGAAAGTCCACTCTGCGCCACACCTTTTGCCATTTTTGTCAGCAGGACAAGTGAACCTGTATTGTTTCTGGGTTAACAAAGGTACGATTGAAATGATTTCAGTCGTTGCAAATTCCCAAAGGCTATAATTATAATGACATGTCATAAACAACAGATTATATTATTAACTTTCTTTGGCATACCCGTCTTAGAAGCTCATAACACCATCCTGTCACTGACTCTGGGGTGGCTGCGTGACCACAAGACATTTCTGCCCTTAGAGACACATAGTCATCGCCGGCTGATGACACACACAAAGTATTTAGTCAGTAGGAAAATAAAGTATTGTATTTTACATCTATGTTATGGTCATTAAATGTTTTAGGCTAGTCTGTATTAACATTCTAGCATTTTTTCATATTCATGATTATTACAATCCCATACAGGTTATATGTAAATTATTGATAGAGCATTTGAGCATTTGAGATAACGTAATGAATAAACAGTAGAATTAAATGAATTCTTCAATTGACAATCTCTTACTTATTTCGTCCTTCCTGTTGACAAATTTGAGTGTGGTGTCGCGAGGGTCATAACACTTCTCTTGCTCCAGCTGTCTGGTTGTCATCTTGTTGCTCTCTTTTCACTGTCCCTTTCTATAGTCCCAGAATTCTCAGACCTTTTTTGAAAGCCACATTTAAGGAGAAAACCCGAATGTCAGGTAACTGCTTCTGACTGCTGCTACATTGATTTAGAGTGGAATGGTTGTGAGATATGACGGAGTTATACACGTTTTTGTGGACTTTGATTTCACTTTCCCTTTCGACAGTGTTTCAACAAGTTGGGCTCTGTTGATCTTTGCAAATCTTTAGTCCAGCATGGCATTGGTTCTACTCATTTCCAAGTGAAATTACCCAGTGAAGACATTTTTTCGGCTTTTTTGCCAAAGTGTAAAGCATTATTTGACATTATCTTTACATTAAATTGGACTTCAACATCAAAAGAGAAACAAGTACGCAATTAAACCAAATGAGAAAGTAAAAGCAATTGGTTTCTCTCACATGGAAAAACAAGAAACCAGGCAGGCCTAGTTCAGCCGGCCCGCAACAGAAAAGTTGCCACCTCAAGAACTGAACCCGGGTCACTCACGTGAAAGGCTGTGTAATTAACCACTACACCACAGAAATGTAAATTTGTTGGCAGCCAGTATGCAAAGAATCCACTATGGGTAGAAACATGCTTTGAAAAGATGTACGAGATGAAGTTGTGGAAAGGCACAAGTCAGGGGATGGATATGAAAAGATTTCAAAGGCTTAATTTATCCCTTGAAGCAGAGTTAAGACCATTATAAAGAAGTGGAAGGAGTATGGCACCCCCCAGACCTTTCATAGATCAGGCCGTCCCTCCAAACTGGATGAACGGACAACAAGGAGATTGATCAGAGAGGTAACCTAGAAGCCAGGGGCAATTCTGAAGGAACTTCAGGCCTTTATGGCACGTCAATGTGTGCATGTGACCACAATATCAAAAGCGCTCCACATTTCTGGCATTTATGGGATGGTTGCATGTAGGGATGGATGCAACGGTACAGTGGGCCCACGGTTCGGTACGTATCGCGGTTTGTGTGTAACGGTACCGTTTCGGTATGAATGACGTCATCATGTTAGAAGTGTTTCTCGTTGAGTAGCTGACAGTGGCAAAGCAATGTTTGCAGACTGTAGCTTGCTTCTTACCGTCATCATCGCGTTGAACGCTGAATCCAAAAATGTTCCCACACAGTGGATTTGAAAAACGGCGGAGCCTTTTCAAATTTGCTACTCTCTGTCTCACTAGTGCTCGCCATTGGCATGGTAGAGCTGAGAGAATATTTGTTTCCCTCTATTCAAGGGCCCAGGATGTCCGTGGGTCCTTAAAAAGTCTTAAATTAATTTATCTAAATAGAAGGCCTTAAAGTCTTAAATTGTCTTATTTCATCTTTTTAAAGGTCTTAAAAAGGTTTTGGGTACTGTTAGCGGATACAAAAAATATTGTGTGGTTTTTTGAACACATTTCTGCTCTGGTTGCACGCAGTGAGAAACCACGATTTCAGTCAGAATGTTAGATGTCAGAAAACACTTGTGATGGTTGACTGCTTTTCTCCCAACACCGTTGTTCATTAGGTAGATAGCTAAATCATCAAAAATTCATATTTTTCTCAAAGTCCACCTACTGGCCTGCAGTGCGAATCAGATGCACATCCCAGGTGTTGATAACGCCAGATTCTACCAACGGAGCTACTGTGAGGTCTTGAATGTGCCCTGTTTTCCTTCGTTGTTTTGAACGTAGCCCATCCATTTCCCATTATTGTTTGCACCTGTGTCTCATTTACCCTCTATATGAGTTCTGTGTTTGCTGTCAGTCCTTGTGAGGTACTGTTTGTGTTTGCAACTCTACTGAGCCGTCTATTCCCTAGCGGTCCATTGTCTGAGCCGAGTACTATATGTCTGTTTGGTATCCTGACCTTTGCCTGCCTACTGACCGCCCCTCCGGATTTCTCCACTTGTGCTTCAGCCTCCTACCTACGTGCTTTGCCTGTTACTGACCATTTTCCTGCCCTTTGACTTCGCTACAGCCTGTTCCTTTTGCTCTGCCGTTTTTCTCTCCCTAATAAAGGGGTCCTGCGCTCTGTGCTTCCAACTAGTCTGTGTGCAATCATTACAGCTACATGGGACATATACAACAGTACATTTTACTTTCTCTTTCCACCTAGCATTGACAAGAAGTCATGTGACAACAGGATAGTACTAAAATAGACACGTTTATTGGAAAGGTCCTGGAAGGGTTTTTAAAATGAAAAACAATAAGGGGGAACTGAAACATTTTTAAATGCTAACTCAAACCCAGAGGCAAAGCCACTGGGTAAGCGAGATTGCTTCGTCCTGGGCCTCCACTGACAACAAATGGATAAATATCCAACTTGATTTCATTAATGTGTGTATTTACTTAACTGACATGTATTTCTTGCTCAATTGTAATAATAAGAGGATTTTAACCAAACGTGGGTGGTATCCAACTCACCGTTTGTAAGGCAATTGTCAGGGCCGCACTATAGGGATGCCCTCTATGTGTCTCCATGTGTAGTTTTGTTGGTCCCCATTTAGAGGCAGCTGCCAAACGCCTCTGATTTGGGATCCTATTTAAGTTGCCCATTTTGTATCCTCATTGTCTATGCCCATTTTGTTTTTTTTTTGTTTTGAGAACAAAGAAATAATGGAATGTGTTTCAGCTCTGTCTCTCCGTGACATCAATGCCATAGCACATTGTTGGATTACATTTTTGTGGCATTCAAGTATTAAGACAGAATGGTATTTCCTTTTCTTTATATCACCGAATCACAAAATGTAGTGCATATGAACATTTGTATTCCAAAATGGAATTAGTGATGAAATTGAGTATATACTATTGTGGCACACACACACACACAGAATGTTACATCACCAAGTATTTACACCACACGATCGAGTAAACATCAAGTTCATTTGTCGGTCTAAGCATAGTGTCTGTGCGAAACTGAACACATTTGGGGACCTTTTCTGTCCTCTCTTGTTTGTGCCACCGATATGAGGGTTTATGTGTGGGGAGATGCTCTTACTATACCAGTGGGTTGTTTCGGCACAAAGACAAGCAAACCTGGAGAACTTTGTTTTTATATTGCACCAAAAATTGGAATTTGGACCCTGGATGTCAAGTTAGTTTGGTTCTCTTCAGGGTCTGAGTGTTCACCCAAGTCAACATAACTTTTTTGTTTGTTTTACCATTTAACCTTTATCAACATTATTCGATTTTACTTTCTCTTTCAATATGACCTGTGTTATGGAAAGTCCTGGAAAGTACTTATTTAATTTGTCTCTTATGTATTTAGTTATGGTGATTCTCACTGGTATTCCCCTGAGATCCCAAGACAATTCACCAATCCATAAGTCCGGATACTGCATGTCAGTCCTGCACATTGATTTGAGAATTGCCATTTTTATATACCATTTTTGTTGTTATAGCGGCTAGTCTCATACTTGTGTGTTACTTGAATGGGCCGGGCCAAACATGACCAAAAAAGAAAAAGGTCTTACAAATTGGGAGTATAAATAATGACATACTGACACCTTGTTTATTATAAAACTGAAACATATGATGTTGTTTTGATGGTTTATTTGTTTTTGGCTTGCGTCCATCAGCTAGATTTTTAGCTGGGACAGCAGGGCCTGCTTGCCCAGCTAAAGAGATATCCTGGACCTACATAGCTAGAGGCTGTTTTTAGTGGAGAACATAATTTGCATCCAACAGCTAGTTAGCATTTTAGTTTTTTTTTGTTCAGGTCAGTAGTCCTTGCTAATAACATACGTACCTGTGACTTATGTATTACAAGTAATAGTGTAACTTACTATGTAAAAAAAAAATCCAATGGAACCACTGAGCAGGAAGGGGTCAGGACAACCCATTCAAATAGGGAAGCAGAATAGACAAATACCATAGCTTCATTAGTCCAAAAATATTATTTGTCCCCTAAAAGAAAATAAACATTCCTGTAAATCTACTAATGATTGTTAGGGCAAAATATGGACAATATGTGAGGATATCCGGAGGTGAAAGAACATTTTTATTATAATGAATGCCATGTGAGTTAAAACTTTGCAAATGTCAACTGCATGTTATGGATGGGAATGAAGTTTGAACCTGTCAATCTTTGCAAATCTTTAGGATGGTGATTGTTCTACTCGTTTCCAAGTGAATTAACCCAGTGAAAACAACAACAAAAAAATGTATGCTTTTTTGTCAAACTGTAAAAGATTATCTTGACATTAGATTGGACTTCGACATCAAAAGAGAAAGTGAAAGAAATTTTCCACTCACATGGACAAAAAAACATGCCCAAGTAGCTGTTTTATACAGACAACACAGGTTTACAACTCCCAGTCATATTCAACAACAAGAGCAACATCATGGTCTGCCAGTTGACAGTGATAGAACCTACAATGGCTAGAACAGTAGTTAATATGCCTGATACATACTGGAAGATGAAAGATATGACAGTGAAACAGCTAAAGACGGACATTTTTAAGAACCTAACTAAGACTTCAGGTATGCTGAATACAACATGTATATTGGGCAATGTGAATATACAGTATGATTGAATAATTAATTTTTCATTGATTGCTCAATGGGGGAGGTGTTGAGAGGGCTTTATAAAATAAATGTGGTTGTTGATTGACTAAGCAAACAAGGAAATTAAAATGCATTGAATTTAATGAGGGCAATTTTACATACACACAGATACATTAGCATCCTAATCATTCTGGCACTTTAATTGTTTGTCTGATTATATAAAAGAGAAATAACATTGATGACAAAAACAGTATATTCTAAAAATGGGCTGTTGGGTCTCATTTCAATAATTATGGCAACCAATTAAAAATAATATTACTGAATATCTGTTACTTTCTGTGTTTCTGAATAAAATAAATGTAAAAATGTAAATCCAGGGAAATAATTCTGTTAAATATAGTTGAAAATGAAATAAATTTCTATTGCTGTCATGTTTTGGTACTACGAATGAGTAACTTAATTAAAATTATACAACTAGCATCAAGTCCAGGGGCAAAAGAATACTGCAAAAGTAAGCAGTTATTCTGATAATATGAACATTTTGGAGTTTAACTAAAATCTTCTGATTAGTTACTTACTGTAGTTACTCAGTTATATTGTCTGGATGGTTTCACTTTTGACAAAGATTTTTATCTCTGACTTTTTCAACGATGGGATCCACTTTTGCCAATATGCAAATCTAAATGTGGATTATTTTGAACATAAATGTTTGAATCCTTTGAAGTATATTCATACAGTGATTTATATTGAGGTTGTGCTGATATATTGATAATATTCAGTACTTTTTGACTGGGAGTCAACAACATTATAACAATATCTGTATTTAAACTAGACAATCTTCTGTATTTTTCTGACCAAAATATTCCATTCAACATATTTACATGTCATTCTCTGTATTTAACCAAGACACGCATTACACGCTAGGTTTGAGACATCTTCAAAATCTGACTTTAAAAAAAAAAAAAATTAAAGTGAATACATCTACTAGCTGGCAAATATTTTAGTGATCTTAATTCTCCAATGTGAACACTTATTTATTAAGCTATTTGACTAGCTTAGTAATTCTGCAAATATAGTTAGTGGGTTAATTAATAAAAATTAATCTATATAACACATGCTTACGAATTTTAAGTTGGGATAGCCCAAATATGTTAAACAAAGTTGTTTTGGTCTCTCTAACTTTAGCGTTTCAACAGGTAGGGTTAATTAACACTATGCAAATTATGTGAATTCATATTACGATTTTTAAGTTGATGTAGCCTAAACATGGGAAACAAAATGAAACGGGTGTCTCTAGTTTGAATGGTTCCAGAGTTAGAAGTGTCCTATGAATGCAAATTACAATCATTAAAATAGTCTATAGTTGAAAAATATTTAATAGAATTAGTTTAGAAAACATATTTAGTCTAGCCTTAATGCTTTGAAGATTTTATTATAGCTTAACTGGCCAAGAAGCAAGAATATTTTGGATAGAAGTCCTTGTATTCCTGTGGTTCCTATCTAAATCCATATTAATTTATGCACATTTTAATGACTGTTCTTATTTTGCTCACAAATTGATTTTGAAAAATCTAATCGGATTAGGAGATAAATATATATTTGTCCAGATGTTGAAAACCGGCCTGGGCAGAGCTGGTGGGGTCTCTTGTAAACTCTGTTGTTTGAATCCTGATTGGCTGATAACCATGGTATATGAGACTGTATTACACAGGACATAACATCACTATGTTCTTCTCAAATTGTGCTGGTAAACGCTATATATTAGCACTAAGGGGGTTGTGGCATATTGTCAGTATATCCCAAATCCCCATACTACAGCCCTCGTGCCTTATTGCTACCATGGCAATCAGCCAATCAGCATTCATGTCTCAAACCACCTGGTTTATGACACGACCAACATACCACACCATTTCATACCTTATTTATACTAGTATGTTTTAAAAATGTTTTGACAATTAAATGCATTCATCTATTATTTAGTATATATATTTTTATTTCAATTTCAGTTCACTCCATGCAAATTTTTAACACTGTAATACTGAAAATAATATGTCACAATTAAGATATCGTATATGTAATTATACCTGCTTAATGTAAGATCGCTGACTCCTCCTACTTTTTACAGGTCTTAGTGAGGAGTCCGTGAAGCTGACAGTCAAAAGCAAGCTAATGGAAGACAATGATCCAGTGTCATTATACCCTGTGTATCACATGTCTGTCATTCACCTGGTGCTGCAGGTACATGGGGGATAGAGTGAATAACCACCTTCACGTCTGGCATTGATACTTCTACCCTGCCAGTCCTTCTACTACCCTAACAGTCTTCTACCCTGCCAGTCCTTCTACTACCCTTAGGCTTCGTCTTCTGTTCCGGTAGTTCTATGGACTTTTCTCGCTACTGTGATTCAACATTTCCATTGTTTGCCCTTATTACTGCCCTTATTACTGCTGATGCTAAAAGGGCTTTATAAAATCCATATCAACAACTGATTGTGTGCTGAAGTCTATTGCTGTTGGTCATATGGCCCCAGGTTGAGAATGACGGAAACAACTGATGTCCAAAGGAACACACATGTGCATGAATAATAAATACTTTGTTAATTGAGAAAAAGTTATTTGTAAATGTTGGCATGTAAATTGATGTAACCCATTGAAGTGTAATTTGGTTTTCTATGGTAACACTGCCACTTTTCAATTTCACTCCTGTCTCTGTATGAAAATAAAAATATACTGACCTAATTCAACTTTCTCTTGTGTATTATTCTGTTGATATTTGAAAGACAATAATTAATTAAATTAGCCTTTGGCCAATGGGGGACTTCCGTAGATCTCTGGATGATATAAGTACAGTAATTATTGTGGTGGAAAACTCTAAAGATGTTATCTAGGATGTAACTAATGGGTGCTTTATGACCTTTTATGTCAGACTTAATCTGAAGCATTAATGAGCACCTCGTAAAATGAAACCTATGCAGTTACTATTGCTTTATGTTAAGGAAGACGAGAATCATCCAGAAACATCCACCTTAATTTCTTTAAGCAGAAATACCACAAAATTTTTTTACCCTATTGTAGGAAATGGGAATTTTTAACATTGTGTGAAAGACCAAATATTAAACAGATGATAATATCTAAAGACAAGTTGAAAATCTGAATCTGCCTTTACTCCCAAACCAAATTGTTTTCCAATTTTTAGTGGGAATAAGTATTAAACATGTGTTCATTTCTAAATGGTAAATCAATATGTATCCACATACTTTGAAATAAAAGCTGACAATCTATATTTTAACCTCATAATTACTGTCGGATTTCCAATCAAACTTTTGAAACACAGGCCAAAAAGAAAAAAATGAATGTCACAAATCACTGTCGCAATACTTACAGAGGGCACTATACTGTATCAAATCAATGATGAGCCATCTGCCTAATATTGGTCCTCTGCATGCCGACCAGCTGAGGCATGGACTCTACCAAACACCTGATGGTGTCCTGTGGTATCTGGCACCAATACATTAGCAGCAGATCCTTCAAGTCCTGTAAGTTGCGAGGTGTAGAAGCCATAGATCGGACCTGTTGGTCCAGCACATCCCACAGATGCTCAATTAGATTTAGATCTGGGGAATATAGAGGCCAGGGCAACACCTTGAACCTCTTCCTTATGTTTCTCAAACCATTCCTGTACAATGTGTGCAGTGCGGCAGGGCGCATTATCCTGCTGATAGAGGCCACTGCCATCTGGAATACCATTGCCATGCATGAAGGGGTGTACCTGGTCTGCAACAATGTTTAGGTGTCTAATTGGCGTCCACATAAATGCCCGGACCCAGGGTTTCCGAGCAGAACATTGCCCAGAGCATCACATTCCCTCCACCGGCTTGTCATCTTCCCACAGTGCATCACTTCCCCAGGTAAACGGCACATGTACACGGCCATCCACATGATGTAAAAGAATATGGGACTCATCAGACCAGGTGACCTTCTTGCACTGCTCCAAGGTCCAGTTCTGACGCTCGTGTGCCCATTGTAGGCATTTTGACTATGAAAAGGGGTCATCATGGGCACATTGACCGGTCTTCAGCTACGCGGCCACATACGGGTGCGATGCACTGTGTGTTGTGACACATTGTTCCTGTAACCGTCATTGTGCCGCAGTAGACCTTCTGTCAGTTGTGCCACTGCTGAGAGAAACCCTCAAGCCTTGTCATTTCAGAGGTGCTTTGACCCAATCGTCTGGCCATTACAATTTGGCCCTTGTCAAAGTCGCTCAGGTCTTTACTCCTGCCCATTTCTTTCTACATCCAACACGTTGACTAGGAGAACAGATTGTTCCCTTACCATCTAATCTACCCAGACCTTGACATGTGCCTTTGTTAAGAAATGATCAACGTAATTTGATTCACCTGTGAGTGGTCATAATGTTTTGGCTCATCAGTATATCCTTCATCTTCGTCTTGCAGCTGTTCTTGTTGCATATTCTGTTGCCTTTTTAATACTGGCCTCCCTAAGTTTGATCTCGGCCGCAAGCTGCTGGCACCTCCCTTGAGGTTCTAATAGATGGGAGGCTGCCATCGGAAGCTTCCGGAAGATGCCAGGATTCACACTTGGGGGCATTGGCGCAATGCTGATTTGTGGGAAGTGGGCGGGTTTTGTGCCACACTGATACCAGTGAGAGATAAAACTGTGTTAGAGATCCAGCCAGCCAGCCAATCAACCAGTCAGCCAGCCCACCATCCTGCTAACAACTGCCTACAAGCCCTCTTGACCAAGCATTCATAGCCATATTCACCACCCTATGCCTGCTAAAGCAATATGACCCAGCTGTCTTAGTAAAATGGGAATAAACTGATTTAGTGACGCTTGACTCTGGTGCCTAATCCCCCAAAACAGCACAGTCACACTATTTAGGCGGTCATTCCCCAGTCATACTCCCCTGCCTTGGAACAGTATTTAAAAATAATTATTTCCAACCTTGTCAATGACAATATTTCCTATTCATTTCTCTACATTTCCTATTCAACCTCATTTCTAGTGCACTACCATTGAAAAGTTTAGGGTCACTTAGAAATGTCTTTGTGTTCCAAGAAAACATTCCTCTGAAACATCGTAGGCTGAAGGATTTGCGCTAAAAGAATGTCAAGGAAACTGCTCTAGAGGATTACAAGCATCTTATTTGTGGAATAGTCCACCATTCAGGAAAAATGACATGGAAAAAGAAGTTTCACAAAAATCTCAAACACCATAGCAGTTGATTATTACAATTTATTACCCACATGGTAAGACAGCTAGGAAAGAGTCATATATTGTTCTGAAATCACAATGTTGCTTTCTCCCATACATACTCCACAGGTTACAAAACATAATTTCTTCTGTTCAAAATACATACAAGAAAAGGTTTGTCACTAGAAAAAAGAGAGTGCTATACATCATAGTTCTAGGTCAAAGTTAAATTGTAATTGCATTTTAGTTAATAATAACAAAAAAGCATATCGGGATTGTGAAATGTTGTCAATATACCACGACAAAGAAATTGACGCCACAACAATTCTGTTATCACCAGCAACAGCACTTGTTTGAAAGTGAACACCATGTTATTTACCAGGTAAGCAACTTAGTGAGGTTATACGCCTTCCAGTCAGGGGTCTGGCTAAAACACTGCACACACATGTGTTGGGCCTCAGGGCATCCTCTGGTGTAAATAGATTTGTTTTTAACATATTATGTAAATGTTATTTCAATTAAACTGTTATCACACCTGTATCTAGGCACTTCGCGAGGCGTCTTGCCTAAGATGTGGTAAATTGGCCATATACCACCAAATTGGCCTTATTACTTAAATATTTATACAACAATTACATGGAAGGGTATATGGGTATTATTATTCCACCTATTCCAGACTCAAGGCTATTAAAGACTAGAACTGTACCAGCCTTGTATGCAGTCTCTCAAAGGTGGGCCTGTCATGTTTATTCTTCTTCCAGCAGTCCATCATGATCATGTACATGCCTTTGGGACAGGCCCTTGGGCAAGCCATCCTGTATCCATTAGCAACCATCTCTTTGACCTGGTGGTCATTCATTTCTGAAACAAAATTGATCACCAGTTAAGTTGAACACTATGCACTCACTAGAAAAATCCTACCTAGGAGATGAATAGACATTGTTGTAACTGAAGGAATGCTATACACAAACAAGTTATTATTTTAAATAAAAGTCCAACTTCTTTCAGGTTATTTGTGTACATATTGTTTTCACCATTTAGAAATGACAACACTCATCATTGGGAGAGATTCTTATGTCCAAATTAAGCACTTAAGTATAGTATCAGGTCTCATATCCCTTACAAAAAAATAATTGACTGATGTCTGCGACCTATTGACCCGACCAGACACTGGGCTTCTTCTCCAGGGATGATCTGCCAGACCTGTGCTACATTTATTTTCGTGTGTTGTTTGTTTTATGGTCTTTTTGCCTTGTCTCATCTTCAACAAATTAAAAAGTGGATTTAAACACGGAGACTTAGTTTTACAGTCAAAAACGTTCCACCTTTGGCTCTTACAACTCAGTTGTAGCTAATGCAGTGTGTTTGGGTTGATTGTCCTGCTTGTATATTGGCAGATCAGATGTTTCTGTGAATTTCAGAACCAATTCTGCTGTTGCCGTCAGCAGCTTCTTAAATTAAGACAAGTAAACCAGTTTCAATGGCAGCCATACTTGCTCAAACCATGACACCCAGTCTACAACGACCTCTGCAGGTTCTTCGAGGTACTTTTAGCAAACTAATCTGGCCACTGTATTTTAGTCTAATTCAGTGGATGGATGTGACTGACACATCCACATGTACCTCCTAAAGTGTGTTCCTGATCTGCCTCACTTTGTTGTATTGGTTATAATGAGCATTCTCTGGTCATCTAATGTATGTCTTACTATGCCTACCAGGCCATTTGTGATTTGCCGATCTCATCAGTGCTTTTATATTTAAGGATCTTCAAACTATTGTTTTTGGTCAGCCAATGGGTATTGGCTATGTTTCTGATGTTTTGGGGGGATTTTTCAGCCTTCCTTGACTTTCTGTCCATTATTCCGTCAATTGAAAGGCCCACGACCTTTAAGACATTTGCACTCAGTGGCCTATCTTAATGCAGACTTAAAATAAATAGATGTCTTACCTGCATAGGGCATGTCACCAAAAGTCATGATCTCATACAACAAGATGCCAAAGGACCACACGTCACCCTTGATTGTGAACTTCTCGCTGGCGATTGCCTCGGGAGCTGTCCATCTCAAAGGGAACAGGGCATTCCCCACAGGTATGTAATAGACGCCAGTCCGGTTAAATGGCGTTGGCGTAGCTTTAACAACCCTGGCGAGGCCAAAGTCTGCCACCTTGCAGATGTTGTTTTTGGCAACCAGAACGTTCCTGGCAGCCAGGTCCCTGTGGAGGAAGTTCTTCAACTCCAGATAAGCCATTCCAGAAGCTACTTGGGCTGCCATCTTAATCTGGTCAGAAAGTTGTATCCTTCTACCCTTGTTATCTGTACAACAGGGAAAACAGCACAATGGCGTTCTATGCGTGAATGATGATTCATTGGACTCCCTTCCAACCAGTCTAATTGGTACATGTGCTCTCAGAGTGACCATTTTATACCAGTCACTGTAACATTTTCTGGGCATTAAAAAAATGTCTGCAGAATATTAAACAGGTCAATACTCTGTGGACTTGTGTCACAAAATTTGTGGTCGTATATTAAGGGCCGTGGTCGCAGGTCTGATGTTCAAATCTGTAATTACGTTTTGCTAGCTTGTACATTAAGATACGTGCTTGCAAGCTTATCTTCGCAAGTTTGTACATTTAGTTTGTGCTTGCAAGCAATATTTGACAAGCTTGTACAATGAAGTTTGAACACATTTTACAAACTCGCAATTCTGTAACCAAACATTTGTATGAATTCATCTCGAGCACCAAGCAAATTTAATTTTCAGATTTATAATAAGAGCCTTTACCGCAACAAAGCTTTTGTTCTGAGGCTAAAATGCACGCGTGGATCAGTCTTTGAATTTTGACACGTTTACTACATGGACAAGTTCTGCATTTCTATATTTTCAAGCAAGAGAGGGGTGGGTCTTCTACTCCTGACCAATCAGTTATATTTGCATTTCTACAACCGATACTAATGGTCGGTTAAGTCCATCAATCTAAAGGAATTACAAATTTATAAATCAGATGACTAATTCATATAGCCCAGCAATCTTACTCTTGAGGTAATCAAGCAGACTTCCATCCATCAGCTCTGTGATGATGTAAATGGGCTCCTTCGTAGTACAGACAGCTAAAAGTCTTACGAGGTTGGGATGACACATTGTTGTCATTATCTGGGCCTCCTTAAGGAAGTCCTGAGGGTTCATGGAGCCTAAGATAATAAAAACACATGAAAAGGTTGTCAATATCATTCCAATACTGCTTGGAATTCAATCAAAAGAAACCTGCAAAGACAGCTTTGTATCTGCTGGGGTACAACCATAATTATTTTATTCAGAATAGACATGGACCAAATTTACATGTTTTAGGGAATCACACGGTAACCCAATGCATTATAAAGTGATTGCCATTTACAAAATGGACAAGCAATTTACTATACCACAAGTCAGAATGACTTCAGCTAATATATGTTTACCATGTTTAAGGGTCTTCACAGCAACAAAAGTTTTGTCGTTCCATAAGCCTTTATAAACATCACCAAAGGAACCTTCGCCCAGTTTTGTTAAAATCTTTATAGAGCTGCGATCTGTCTCCCAAGGGTTAGAGGGAGTTAACTGTAGAAGGAGGCAAAAGAGATGCAAGATCAAACAGATTATCAGCAGATTAAACCACTAACAAAACTAACAACTGATACAAGTCCTTGTTGATCAGTAAACTGATCTAAAGATCCCTCAAGTGATCTTTATGTTAGTTGAAATATTTGCATTAGAAATTTTAGATTTTTTTTTTCTAAAATTGAAAAGGTACATGCCTAGGGAAAATGTACCGATAGTTGGGGTCAATTAGCCTTCCTCAAGGACACAACCTATTTTCCACCTTGCTGACTCAGAGGGGCCTGTAAATGGGAAGTCCCAAATGTTAGATATGGACCGATTTTAACTTTGTGATTGTAGTTTATACCTATAACAGTTTTTAATATGTTGTTTAGAATAAAGACAAGAAGTGTTGCTCTTATTACAAGTTCAGCCAAACACACTTTACAAGTGCTCAAGTTTGTTAGAAGCCCCACCTTCCAATTACTAAAATATTGGTGTTTCCCTCAAAGTTGGATTCAGGACCTTGACAACAAAGGGCCGACAATGTGTCGTATCTCGTTCCCTCCTTACAGTTGTAATAATCCTTTTCAGTTGGTTATTACATGCAGTTAGTTAACCAGGATGACCATGGCAGCCCACACAAGAGAAATCTGGCCATTAATTTGGTTATTACATACAGCACTATGGGGACATAATTAGTTTGCTAACAAAGCTAGCCTAGTGGACACTGAACCAGGGTGACCATGGCAGCCCACACAAGAGAAACCGATCTTGCATGAAGACATGCAGTCCACTAGGGCCTTTCAGTTGGTTATTACATACAGCACTATGGAGACATAATTAGTTAGCTAACAAAGCTAGCCTAGCGGACACTGAACCAGGATGACCATGGCAGCCCACACCAGAGAAACTGATCTTGCATGAAGACATGCAGTCAACTAGGGCCCTTCAGTTGTTTATTACATACAGCACAATGGGGACACAATAAGTTAGCAAACAAAGCTAGCCTAGCTACCTATTAACGCTATTGTCTCCCAGCCGTTGGCACTCTGATATTAAAGCAATAAATACAATCTGTGAAGTGATGCCCAGTCTCGCCACAGCACAGCTATCTGCCACAGTCAACAGGGCCCAAGATGCCGCCACAGTATATGTACCATTTGTAAAGAAGACATGAGTGAGCAGGCAAAACACATGTCTTTTATTTCTTATGGGATTCACATTCAACTGTAGGTCATAACAGAATGTTACAATCATAAAACAAAACATGGCAACAAAGAAAAAAATGAACTGACCCCTGTTCAAAAGCCTGCATAGTTCTTAATACTGTGTACTTCCCCTTTAGCATCAATGACAGCATGCAGTCTTTTGTAATAGTTGTCTATGAGGCTTCCAGGTCATGCCAACAGATAAAATCTCTTGTTAATGCACATTAAAACATTTTTAAGAGTTAAGCGTAGATTTGATGTCGAGCTTGAATGCTTGGGAGATTGGCATATCATTTTGGCATATCTATGTAAATGTTATAATGATTGTCTATGTACAACAAAAAATTGGTATGGACTTTTAAGAGTTTTGAGTTAGGATGGTAGAAACATGTGAAACGAATTTGTTTTGGTGTTAAGCCTAAACAACAGAGATACTGTTGGTATGCTAATACTAGTATTGTACATGTAATATTCATTGTCAATAACATTACAGAATGTTTAGTTGGGATAGCTGTAACATAGGAAACTGATTTGTCTATCTGAAGTGATTCTATAGATAGTGTTAGTGGATTGAATAATACTATTTAACTATGCTAATGTATTCTAAATCATATTGTTATAATTTAGTTGTAGGTTTTACATGTACTGTTTTTAATTGTATTATGTGTAAGTTGAGCTGCGTGAGTTGGATAAAATATTGAAAAGCATTTTCTTAGACAAATATTGCAATTGCGGTTGATTTGATATTTTCAAACATGGGTGTAAACAACGTAGGGAATCTCACTTAAAAATATAGATCATAGCCTACATAGAATAATCACGTTATTGTGTCTGCAACATGGGACAATTTATTGGTGCCCTCGTTAGCTGCCGCATACGTCTTCGCAATAAGTAGTCGCAGTGTTAACCCAAACGAACATTGAAAATCCATCAAGCATTAAAAAAAAATTAGTCCGGGTATTTAAGTAAACTCATAAAAACCTACAGCACCTGCAAGAAAAACTTTTACGGACATACGATGCGTGCCCATTGCCTGTCGTGAAGCGCAACTCATTCACATTTTTTAGTGTTGACAATCTCGTAAATTGGTGATTTGGAAATTGCACGTCAGTATCGCAATTTCGATAATTCACTTAATCGTGCTGCTATATGTATAAGGTATAATGGTTTTAACAAGCTAGTTTTAGCAAGAGGTAGATGTAAGGGAAATTATAAAACGCTAAACAATGGTAAACAACGGTGGAATGTCCAAATGTTACTAAAGTTACTTAAGTGACATCAGTTTGTTGTCCGAAAGAAACGTTATCACGTTTTGGTCGCGGACTCTTCTGGGACGAACCATATTTGGAAGGGTCAACTTCCGTCACCATCATGCTGCGGCTGCAGCTAGATAGACAGGTGCTGGTCATATAATTAGAATATCATCAAAAAGTTGATTTATTTCAGTAATTCCATTCAAAAAGTGAAACCTGTATAATGTATACATTCATTCTACACAGACTGATATATTTCAAGTGTTTATTCCTTTTAATTTTGATGATTATAACTGACAACTAATGAAAACCCCAAATTCGGGATCTCAGAAAATTAGAATATTGTGAAAAGGTTCAATATTGAAGACACCTGGTGCCACACTCTAATCCGCTAATTAACTCAAAACACCTGCAAAGGCCTTTAAATGGTCTCAGTCTAGTTCTGTAGGCTACACAATCATGGAGAAGACTGCTGACTTGACAGCTGTCCAAAAGACGACCATTGACACCTTGCACAAGGAAGGCAAGACACAAAAGGTCACTGCTAAAGAGGCTGGCTGTTCACAGAGCTCTGTGTCCAAGCACATTAATAGAGAGGCGAAGGGAAGGAAAAGATGTGGTAGAAAAAAGTGTACAAGCAATAGGGAAAAAAGTGTACAAGCAATCCCCTGGAGAGGATTGTGAAACAAAACCCATTGAAAAATGTGGGGGAGATTCACAAAGAGTGGACTGCAGCTGGAGTCAGTGCTTCAAGAACCACCATGCACAGACGTATGCAAGACATGGGTTTCAGCTGTCGCATTCCTTGTGTCAAGCCACTCTTGAACAAGACACAGCATCAGAAGCGTCTCGCCTGGGCTAAAGACAAAAAGGACTGGACTGCTGCTGAGTGGTCCAAAGTTATGTTCTCTGATGAAAGTAAATTCTGCATTTCCTTTGGAAATCAAGGTCCCAGAGTCTGGAGGAAGAGAGGAGAGGCACAGAATCCACGTTGCTTGAAGTCCAGTGTAAAGTTTCCACAGTCAGTGATGGTTTGGGGCGCCATGTCATCTGCTGGTGTTGGTCCACTGTGTTTTCTGAGGTCCAAGGTCAACGCAGCTGTCTACCAGGACGTTTTAGAGCACTTCATGCTTCCTGCTGCTGACCAACTTTATGGAGATGCAGATTTCATTTTCCAACAGGACTTGGCACCTGCACAGTGCCAAAGCTACCAGTACCTGGTTTATGGTATCCCTGTTCTTAATTGGCCAGCAAACTCACCTGACCTTAACCCTATAGAAAATCTATGGGGTATTGTGAAGAGGAAGATGCGATACACCAGACCCAACAATGCAGAAGGTCACTATCAGAGCAACCTGGGCTCTCATAACACCTGAGCAGTGCCACAGACTGATCGACTCCATGCCACGCCGCATTGCTGCAGTAATTCAGGCAAAAGGAGCCCCAACTAAGTATTGAGTGCTGTACATGCTCATACTTTTCATGTTCATCCTTTTCAGTTGGCCAACATTTCTAAAAATCCTTTTTTTGTATTGGTCT
>JACXGI010015051.1:0-18026 GCA_016801175.1 Esox masquinongy
CCCTCCCAGCGCCGCGCCTCCACCCTCCCAGCGCCGCGCCTCCACCCTCCCCGCGTCGTGCCTCCACCCTCCCAGCGCCGCGCCGTGCCTCCACCCTCCCAGCGCCGCGCCGTGCCTCCACCCTCCCCGCGCCATGCCGTGCCTCCAACCCTCGCCGTTCTGTGCCGCCGCGCCTCACGCAACGTCCTGCCACCCCACAGCACAGCTATTGATGGGTCTCAGCCAGTTCCCCTGAAACACGGCCGATGACAGTGATAGTCCATGTCAGGTGGTGTCACGGTGCGTCTGGGCTGGGCAGCGCCACATGGCGACGCTTACCGCTGGGACAATGTGGTTCTCTACAACACAACAGAGAAACGAGCAAAACACAGCGCCACTAGAGGCTATCTTCCTGGCAGGTTTAATACTGTGCCATCTCATTCATTTATGCAGGCCTCCACTGACTGCACACTGTTCTGACCGAAAGGCGTTAGAACCAGGGCATTTCACAACAGCACACCCTGCAGGGGGACGAGAAAGGAGAAACCCACAGACCCTGCAGGACGGACAAGAGAGGAGAAACCCACAGACCCTGCAGGGCGGACGAGAGAGAAGGAGAAACCCACAGACCCTGCAGGACGGACGAGAGAGAGGAGAAACCGACAGACAGATAGGTTTCCTAGGCAACCACCCGCTGGCCATTTGCCAGCATCCATAATGATTTTCATCAACCCAGAGACGCAGGGTGTGTGGAATATTACTCACATCTAACGTGAGACAATCTCCCAAACTCATTAGAATTCACACACACACACACACACACACACACACAAACCTGTGTGAGAGATTCCATACAACTCTGACATATTCAGTGTGGAACTGGTCCTGTGCTCTGCTGCGTCTCTACATGCTGCAGGGGGGACAGTGAAACGCATGTAAATGAACACCAGGAGATGTTTGTGGCTGGTTTGTGACAAACACAATTCCATCACGACAGATAGGATTGTGCATCATTGTCTTTGTCATCTGTCAAATCATGTTGTTCTGCTGTCGCTGATGTTATCCTCAGGTGCTGTTCTTACTGTGATCTGGATCACATGGTGAGCCCAAGTTCACATTAGTCAGGTGGTCTAGAGCAGGACTGTGATCCCCCTCTCCTATGAGGAGGACGCCTGGCTAGCGTGGTGAGCAGGTAGCATTACAACCTCCCTGGAATGTCAGGTACTAAATATAAAAGTAGGATTTCCTCAAATCCTCCTGGGGACCAAACCGAAATAGTTCTGATGATTACTTCCTGTGGCCAAAGCGTGAGAGAGTAGACACATCCTCTGTCCTAAAATGTTCACTTACATCGTTGTTTAGATTATGTGAATAGTGTTATTTTCATTATTATTTGGGATTTAGTTTTATTTTCTGTTATTATATATTTTTTTTACATTCTACTACGATGTTGAAGATCTGACAATAAAAGAATGTCACTACACCTGCTCCAACATCTATTAAACTGTATATGACCCACAAACTTTGATTTGATTTCAATTTCTTTTAAAAGCTGAGCTTACAATGAAATAAATAATATAGATGTTTAATATGAAAGCAAACTGATTGCATCTCGTTGTCCTGCACAAACACATTCAGTATAATGGCCGCAGAGACCTTGGAAAGCTTTTGCCTAGCCTAGTGTAGTAACTGTCTATTCCCTTTAAAGTCACACACACATCCTTTCATCCACAATCTCCTCTCATTTAAATTTGGCCAGGAATGAAGTGCATCCCTCCTTGCCAAACTGCCACTCACAACATGTGTGTGTGTGGATGTGTGTGTGTGTGTGTGTACAAATCATGTACAGATTAGCTGGTTGCTGAGCCTATGTATAGCCAGGGCTGAATTGGATGTGTCAGGAGAAACTCACCACCACTCCTTAATTAAATAGAGTCTAGTGAAGTCTAGTGATTAAATGGATGTCTAAAGGAGCCCTGCTTTAAAAGGGGGGACACTGTTGACGTCTTGCCAGTCTGGGTGATCAGTGAAGAGCCCACAGACGGGGAGAAGAAGAAATACCTTTGATCTCACAAAGTGGAGAGCTTACCCTATCTTGTCGACCAGAATTAACAAGTTCAGCCCAATTCTGAGATGAGCTCAGATGGCACAATTTTTAGCAAACTTCTGGAATACGATAAACGTTTTACCACTCCTCAGGGAATCAGGGTTACCAGGTAAGAAGTATGGCTTCTGTCTGGAATATTCTGACTTTGGGTTCTCCAGGAGAGAGCGGGGCTGTTAAAACAAACATGACGTCACCACGACAGGCGAGAGGTTAGTGTTAATGAGCACAGTGAAGGGGAATAGTCGCGTCAGAGAAAACCTGTGGTTCGATGACGACAAGCAGTTCCATTCTGACCTTGACAATCCCTTCTCCTCTCATGTTTTATGAAAAGGTGAGAGGTGTGTGTTTTGACTCTAACCTTTCCGGCTGTCTTCCATCCCTCTCTAGTGCCTCTTGAGAACACGGCAAGGAAATTAGCGCCAACAGCAATAACCGCTCTCAACCTTTTGTCCTTATTGAGACCACGTGCCTCGGAAATGGGACTATCCAAGAGAAAGGAAAAAGAGCACTAACAGACAGCTTGGCAGAACTTAGTTTGAACCTCCTCTGATGCTTCTACTACAGGCCTTCACATTATCTTTTCTTCTCATTCTCTCTGCATCTCTCCATCTCCCTACCTCTCCCCTCCCCCAGCCCATTCCCATATCCCTCCACTTTACGTTCAGAACAAGCATCTATTCGTCATTGTCATGGAAACAGGGGAACAACATCAGGTTGGCAGGCAATGCCAGGGGGCTGGGCATCTCAATCTCCTATCCCTCTTTCTTCCTCTTTTATTACATTTCAAACCATTCCCTTCATCCACCAGTTCCTAATACCTGCTAAATTCATTCCAGCAGCAACTGAAGAAACATATTCAACTTTGATTTGCTTGTTTAATTGCAAAAATTCGTACTCCCTTATGGATAGATTTTCAGACCTGTGCAGAGATAGAAACGTATTGAACAACAGACAGGAGTATGATCATCTCCCGTTGCGTTCTTATAAACACAACCCAACGTTTCCTTGAACACGGTCACTTGGGGAGGACACATAGGGGATCATACAATCCCGCCGGCCAGGCGGACCACGTAACACGGCCTATGGCAGCCTACCCAAGGACCCGGCCTGCACAGCCAAGCGGTCCCCTGCGGCCACACGGAAGATGCAGCCTACCTATTCAACCACCCCTGTCCCAGCCGACAGCACACTATAACCCAGGCCGGGATCAGCGACATCAAGGCAGAAAGCCCTCACCAAGTGGCCCCAGGGTGTCGCCACATACCCTGTTTGGCAACCGTTGCCCATTGCTGGCATTGGGAAAGTAGCACACTACCCAGAGACAGCATGGCAAGCAGACAAAATAGTCTCGTAACCCTTTGGGTTGGTCCACTGATGTAGTCATAGGAGCACAAAAGGGACAACACCAAGTAGCCCCCTCAGAACAAGACACACCCAGCTGGAGGCTGCGTCTCTGGTGGCGGTGCCTGATAGTGTGAGGTCGGTCAGGTCGTACTAGAGCCGGGGAGAACAGTTTCCAAATGAGGCACCACTGATGGGGGCCCACCCGTTATATAACGTGTATTAACGGGTCTGTCCACTTTGGTGTATTCTTGTGACACCCTTTTCAGGTCACACAATGGGGCAACAGCTGACTGTCCCCACAGGGAATCTCAGGCTGTCCATGGCTGTCTATGTCCATTCAGAGCTTTTCTGTTAATAGAAAAACTTCCATTTCACTTGACCACAACAACGTTTTTTTTGGTGTTAATATTTAAAGATGCCGTCTGGGAAAAAATATGTGTTCAAATATTTGTTATTATTTTGATCACAACAAAGGATTACCAAACTGACCCATTTGCAATGAAAGAGTAATCTTTTCATTATGATATATTTTTATGCTTCGGCAGACATGAAAATTGGGAAAGTTATATGAGAGGGTTTTTGCTGAAATAACAGTGGACTGGATTTGAACTCATGCTGCAGCAGTACACCAGAGAAATCAGCCTAGAGCACCTGTCTGTGTTATAACCACAACTGTCGATTAAGGACATTTTATACATGCTCTCGTTAATTTGCTTATTATATTTAAAGATCAAGAACCTTAACAGAAACCAGAACACAATTGAACATGTGTCACATATAAGTTCACTTATATTTGTTTTGGCCATTATGAATAAAAAAGGTGGTGTCACATGACTAACCATATATTACTAGCCAATTTTTCTAGCGATTTTTACTAATAATCCATATCTTTGGAGAATTCTATCAATGACTTAATTTTAAGATTGGCAGAAGTAATGAAGACCTAAACAAAAAGCACCTCTTGTCACTGAGAATAATTATTTCTAAAGTATGTCTTGAATCTGCTGCGATCATTTATTTGATCATCTTCCTGACTATACTGTCATCCTCATCACCACCGTGATCAGGATCAGGATTATACCATCGTATAATCAGATTGATCACCATCAGTATGCTCATCATAATTACCATAATCATCTTCAGCACCATCATCATCAGGTTACATTGACCACGACGTAAAAAACGCGTGACCGAAAGTACCCTCGTACCATTGGTCGTCCCACAGGGACGGATGGACAGACAAGCAACCAACTGCGCTGGACACAGAGCAGTGCTCTAATAGGATTCCACTGTCTGTCCCCCTGGATAATTGCAGGCAAAAGGCAGATTGCATTAGATAGGGCCCAGACACTGGCCCTCCCAATTACTCCCATCCCCGCACTCTTCCATCTCAAGATCAAACCTCCTCCATGACCGACGCAGTTAAAACCACCTGTCATGTCAGCCACTGAACTAAAGTTAGCCCTGAGTGATGCCTTGCTTTGATGATATATGGAGTTTGTCAAAATATGCCACAACTGTTTTCTGTTCAATTACTCACCAGCCCCTGTGCTTTGGAGCTATGCATGCAGGATAGAAGACAATGTCCTAATAAACAAAACATACGCAGGAAGAACTAACGGGCGAGCTACAGCAGAATTGGAATAATGAACTGATTGAGTTTGAAGCAGATCAGTTCATAATGGTGATCTACTTTATAATGACATATTCTCCAACCCTTCTGTAGTTGTGATCAGTTAAGGTGCTATGACAGCATATAAGGTAATTGACTTCACACTTGAGCAGTGGTTTCCACCTCCAATACTTGACTACCCTGAGCAGAACACATCTCTGTTGTAGCCCTGGACCAGCACACCAAAAGCCTGATAATTAATTGAAACATTGAATCAGCTGTGCTTGGCTGGGGCTACAATAAAAATGTGTACTCTTGGAGGTCCTCGAGGACCGGAGTTGGAAACCACTGCCTAGGGGAGCTAAAACGCTCACAATTATACTCAGGTGTAAATAGGTGTTTGGTTGGTTGTGTGTGCAGACCAGACCAACACTCATGTTAGGTGCTTTGTGAAAGAATTTCAATCATTTTCTATCACTGTCCCCCGTTCAAAACTAGCTTTATATAATCAATGCACATTATAGTTCTGAATGAGCGGTTGAAGTTTCTAGTACAAAATGACTAAGAGACAGCAATCTGTAGAGCAGACAACAACATCTGAATCAGGCATTCATACGGACAAGACAGTTGAAGTCCCAGATGGAGCTGTGTTGTAAAATAGATATTCTTCACTGCAGCGGTCTGCCTGTTCAAAGTGGAGGCAATCTCAGAGGGTTTATTTCATTACAAATATATTAACATAATACTCAAATACCATTTTCAATTCAAGTTACTCTCAATGCAGCGTAAGGTGAAACACATTTTCACCTTATACCTTCTAGCTTTTGCCAGACCACTGACCTGGAAGGTGTATAATCTCACTGACTGTGTTGTTCAACTGGTAATTAACATGGCGCTCTCCGTCGAACAAGTGCTGTCGCTGGTGACAAGAATTGATTCAGTGCCAGTGTGAGATGTTTTTTAGTTCCTTCCCAACTATATTTTTCTCTGAGCCTGTTTATGGAGCTGGAAGAACCTACAAAACCAGACTTCATACGTCACCACTCATTCCATTCCAATACACACTGAGCGAGACATTGTCTTTAGCCCTCAGGCACCGCAGGGAGTATCGGTCAGAAAAGTGTCCCACGTTACCTCGGAAACAACAATTATACGATCATTTTTTTAAAAAGCTCCAGCGTAAATATGGCAACAAAACCTGCAGTGTACAAATGTTGTTACAGTCTGGATGCGTGGTGATTTATATACCTGAAGGAAACTGTATTGACACAGGGTTGGAGTGCCTCTTTCCCTCTCATCAAACAGTAAGACACACCATTCACCAGCAAGGCTGTGGAGGGATAAGCAACGCTGGCTTAAAATGACAGGTTAGCATTGGCCCAAAACACTAGCAATCAATCATTAATTACAGCCCATGCTATCTGAGCCAAGAGGCCTTCCTTTATTTCTCCCTCCTATCCCTCCTCTCCCATTGATGAAACACTATCTCTATTGATCGTTCATTACACTGTTTGCAACCAAGCACGCCACCACATAGTACAAAGCTAGGGTGGAAATGCGGTGTTTATACTTAGCTCGCGCGCGCACAAACACACACACACACACACACACACACACACACACACACACACACACACACACACATATACATACAAACACATACTTTTTGTAGCTCATTAAACAAACAACCAAAAATAACAGGAGCCAGTAATTTACGGGGAAGTGGCTGACTGATGGCTTCAAGATGCAATTAGCACTGAACAGCCGAGCTGAGCCGTCATCATCCAGTAACCGCTTAATGACTTCATCCACCCACTCTCACACAGATACACGCTGCAGACAGATGAATCACTCTGCATTGCTAACCTGCAGAATCAAACTGGTACTGGTATGTTCTTGTTTGTGCTGGAACATTGTTTTGCAGTAAATGGGGAACAACCGGAGCAGTTGATCATTTAGTTGTGACTCTGTATTGGCGGGACATTCTCTCTCATCACAGAGCGAACACATCCAACACTTCAGAATAATTACTAGCATTGCAGCTGGCATCCAGAAGCGGCGGATGCCCAAGATTAAAGTCAGCAACTCACAGAGCTCAGCTTTACTCACCCAATCAAGGCCCCATGGTAGGCCTAACCACATAACACCAGAAACAAACACAGCCCCTGTGTTCCTTTATAGACACACACACACAGTCCGGCCCAGTGGTAAGGAGGGCTGATCAGTCTGAGAGGGGTAATGTTCTCAGTTACATCAGCGTTCCCGGGCCAAAGCTGAGAGGATGGGACAGGGCCTGTGAGGAGGGGAGGAAAGGGGAGTTGACACGCAGAAGCACCCACAGGGTCTCCCCTGGCCTGCTGTTGCTCCTTTCCTCCTCCTCTCCACTCCTCTTTGCTTCTGCCTGTCAACTCTCCCTGTTATCTCGCTGCTTTATGTCCAGTGCAGGAGAATTGATTTGCTTACCCAGCATTTGTGCTGTTTGGGCTCTGGTAGGAGTCTAGTAAGACAGAGATGCAGAATTGTTCAGATGGGTAGAGAATATGATCCAACAGGAGGTGACACTGGATGTTCTTCTCAGGAGAGGAGCCCGGTTGGAGACACCGCAGGTACCATGCAGATCTAGTCATGTAAAAAACTGTGGCGCTGATGCTCGCTTAGGGAGTAGGTTTTAAGAACCTCTCATTGTTGCACAAAGTTGAGACGCATTGTGAACAACGTTCCCTGGTGTTTCCAGTGTAAAAGTCATGCAGTGAAATCTTACTGCTGTGGTTGAATGACTGAGTTTATGAGGTGGAACAGGAGTTCTCCCAGCACAGTTTACAACCAGCATAACTTTACAGTCTAATGTGTTCATGAAAACTTGTTTCACTCTTTGTGTGTGTGTGAGATATGAAGAAAAGAGAATACGTTTTTATCAGGAAGCAGAACAATTGCATGTTTCCTGTAAATTCACCAAGTTAAGATTCCTCAGATCCCTGTTTAATCAAGATTGTTTCTGCAATGGCAGTTTATCCAAATCATGTAGTAAACTGCTAAATGTAAATCTGATAATGATGGAAACTCATTTGGACCCCTTGAAGCAGCTCTGCTGGACAGAACACAGTGTTGATCCCTTGAAGCAGCTCTGCTGGACAGAACACAGTGTTGATCCCTTGAAGCAGCTCTGCTGGACAGAACACAGTGTTGATCCCTTGAAGCAGCTCTGCTGGACAGAACACAGTGTTGATCCCTTGAAGCAGCTCTGCTGGACAGAACACAGTGTTGATCCCTTGAAGCAGCTCTGCTGAACAGAACACAGTGTTGATCCCTTGAAGCAGCTCTGCTGGACAGAACACAGTGTTGTATCTGTGTTGGGACATGCTGAGCCTTTGTCTCAACCAGATACAACTCTGGTTGAGAAAAACAACCCTTTGAAACCTGAATTAACCCATTTTCTTTTCACTAATATCCCATTCATACCAAGCCTGAACACCGGCAATTTGACCATATTTTCATTAATATGCAGACTATTTCTATATGTAAGGTCCACAAAACGAACGACGACAATAAGTTGGTTTTCGGCAACAGACCCAGTGATCATTACTGTAGAGCATTGACTGTGTGTTAGTATCAATGGAGCTCTGGGTCAGTATCAGTGGAGTTTTGGTTCAGTATCAGTGGAGTTTTGGGTCAGTATCAAAAGAGCTCTGGGTCAGTATCAATGGAGTTTTGGGTCAGTATCAATGGAGCTCTGGGTCAGTATCAATGGAGTTTTGTGTCAGTATAAATGGAGCTCTGGGTCAGTATCAATGGAGCTCTGGGTCAGTATCAATGGAGTTTTGGGTCAGTATCAAAAGAGCTCTGGGTCAGTATCAATGGAGCTCTGGGTCAGTATCAATGGAGTTTTGGGTCAGTATCAAAAGAGCTCTGGGTCAGTATCAATGGAGCTCTGGGTCAGTATCAATGGAGTTTTGGGTCAGTATCAAAAGAGCTCTGGGTCAGTATCAATGGAAATCTGGGTCAGTGTAAATGGAGCTCTAGGTCAGTATCAATGGAGTTTTGGGTCGGTATCAAAAGAGCTCTGGGTTAGTATCAATGGAAATCTGGGTCAGTGTCAATTGAGCTCTGGGTCAGTATCAGTTTAGTGAGCAGCAGCTTTTTTACTCACTACGCTTCAACGTCCTGTGAAGTAGAGGTCCTGGTGCAAGAGCAACCAATCACAAGGTTTCACAGAAGTGGATAACGCTCGCAAACCTACAAGGCTCTAAGTATAACATTAAAGGTTTGTTGCAAAAGCTGATCAGTGTTCCTCATGCTTGCATAGCTGGCTAACACTTAATACCAAATGGTACAATAATTAATGCAATTTCTAAGCCTGTAAATGTTAGCCAACACTACGAGCCCCAAGTGCCGGGTTATGTCCCTGATTAGACCACAGTAAATGCGCCTCTCACAATTCTGGTCTACAGCAATGTTTGTAAAAAATGCGCTTGCCGACAACATTGAAGTAAACATTTAAATGTATGTAAAGTGACCATGTCAACATTGCTAAATTATTATCACAAAGAATACCTCAACAACGCCACAAATCCTATTGGAAAGAGATGAAGCATGAAGCTGCCTGATGATTCCTGCTGCTACCGCCCACATGTCCCCCGATTGTCCTTGTCCACCTGGTTATACGGCTGACTTGGATTCTGTTTAAGGATTCTGGACATGCATGTGTTGACCTGCTTGTCGTCTGAACATGCAAAAATACTGACGTGGCCCAAAAGGTCATGAACTCTTATAATCTTCAGACAGGATAGCCAGAAAAGGACATGCCACCCCTCAGAATCTTGTTCCTCTCTAGGTTTTTACCCTACTAGGGAGTTTTTCCTAGCCACTGTGCATCAACTCTGTTGTTTCGTGCTCTTTGGGTTTTCATCTGTAAAAGCACTTTGTGACAACTGCTGATGTAAAGGGGGCTTTATAAAACACATCTGATTGATTGATATAAGACTGTACAATCCCGGAGCCACAGCAGCAACACAGGTCTGAAATTGAGACATGAGAAATGAAGAAATATGATTCTGTTGTTTTTTTTTTTTACTGATTCTAGGGCTGGGATGCCTGCAGGCAAGATCATTGCTTACCCCACCCTCCCCGGTCCCCACTGTTCTAAAAACTCCCTCGGCAGACATGCAGTACAAGTCAATCAGGTCCAAAAAAAAAACACCACCTGAACAGTTTCTTTCCCGTGCTGTGTCCCTCAGTAACCAGCCATCTGCCCCACAGAGACTAATAAAATCATGCTAGCCAAATCAAGAGACCTCCTAACTGTTAGCCGCTAATTAAATAGCTGCTGTATATGCCAAAACTCTAGCAACCTCCCTACGTCTAAACAGACACAAACGCTTTCAAAATGTAACTGTATCAGTAACAGTGCAATGAATGTATAGGATGAATGTATGAGATGCATTTTTATCCTTCATATCCCTTCATCTCATATGGTCCCCAAATATGGTATTGTATATAACTGTATGTCAACCATTGTAGATTTAGTGTATTCTGTCCCCAGCATGTTATCTACCATTAACAGCACCATCACACCAAGTAGAAGTCTGGGTATGAGTGAATGGATTTGGCCAATCATGGCGATTATTAATTCATCTGAGGAGGATGTCAGTGGAGGAGAAGCGGCCTTAAATAACATCCTTCAAATATGATAATTATATTGACATTACATAGTCACTAACGACTACTTTTCATATACAGTAGGTGTCATTTCATTACCGACAACACTCCAGACAGGAAAATAAAGAGCAACTTGACTTAGTGCAGAAGGCCACTAATGTAGACGCTGAAACAGCTCTCACAGATGCGCATATTATAGCCTACTGTAATTATGGGGAGTGTTAAAGACTCACAGCAGGTTTTCTGAATCCATCTGAGTGCGTATTATCATTCACAATCAAACAGAATGGTCAATTAAGGTGGGACGTATTTACAATAAAACTAAGGACAATACATTTATAAGGTATGGTATAAGCGCACGTTTCACAACACATTCCAACACATTGGTCACACAAATTTTAACAGTTATTGTATACATTTTTGTCCCGGTGTGTCCAATTGTGTGTGTGTGTTTGTGTGCATTAGTGTGTGTGTGTGTGTCAAAGTGTGTCACAGTGTGTTCTTACACCCTACATACATACTGTAAAACAACGAGGCTACAGCACAGCAGGCTAAACAAGATGTGATCTTTGCAATTTTCCCACAAGGTCTATTAATAGCTCTCTATCTAGTCACTGAGCACATTCTGTCAAGCAGATAACATCTACAGATTATTTAAAAACGACTGTCATTTAGTAAAGTAATAAGTTCCCCACTAGCAAACCATTTTAAAATATTTTCTAAAATCATTAAAAAGCTCCAAAGTGGTATGGTTGCAATCAATCAATCAATCAATCAAATTTATTTATAAAGCCCTTTTTCCATCAGCAGTTGTCACAAAGTGCTTTAACAAAACACCCAGCCTTAAAACCCCAAGGAGCAAACAACAGTAGTGTTGAATTTCAGTGGCTAGGAAAAACTCCCTAAGAAGGCCGAAATTCAGGAAGAAACCTAGAGAGGACCCAGGCTCAGAGGGGTGACCAGTCCTCTTCTGCCTGTGCCGGGTTAACATATTAAGACATTTGGGCTAAGCCTGTCTGTAGCCTAAAAGCTTTATAATTTATGTGTATAATGTTTTCAAAATGCTACAAGTACTGGACCAAAAACTTATTGTGTTGAAAAATAAGCCATCTCAGAGATTCTCTGTCATTAGCTTTATATCCCCAATTAACTAAAGACAATATTTGACTGACAATTTTAAAAGCTGCCTCCTCCTAAGAGTATACCCAGGAAAAGAGAATAAATAGGTTACCCATTAACCCTTTAGAACATATTGAAAACATTGATGGACTTCCACAGAGGTCAAAGAGTAAAATGGTCTTCAGATAACATGTTGGGTTGGAAGTAAAAACAGGATGTATACCATCTATGTTACAAACTGTATGTTTACTGTCAACAACACTGTTTCCAAAGAAGTCAGGTCGCTGTGTAAATGCACTAATGCACCCCCATACCATCACAGATGCTGGCTTTTGAACTGCGCACTGAGAACAACCCGGATGGTCCCTCTCCTCTTTAGGTCCAGAGGATGCAACGTCCATGATTCCCAAAAATGATTTCAAATTTTGATTTGTCAGACCACAGGACAGATTTCCACTTCGCCTCAGTCCATCTTAAATGAGCTCGGGCCCAGAGAAGGCAGCGGCAGTTCTGGATCTTGATTATATAAGGTTTCTTCTTTGCATGGTGCAGTTTTCCAGTCTTTTGAAACTTTTTTTGAAATGTGTTGCTGGGATCAAATTCAAAGTGGACATATATTTTTCAAGAAACAACAAAATGTCTCAGTTTCAACATTTGATATGTTGTCTTTGTAATATTTTCTATTGAATATAGAGTTTAAATGATTTGCACATCATTGCATGCCTTCTGTTTTTATTTACATTTTATGGAGCGTCCAAACGTTCTTGGAAACAGGGTTGTATGTTTCCAACAGCTCAGGGAATGAACCTAAACCTAAAGCCACTATAACCATACAGTTAGAACAAACTCAGAAAAATGGAAACCCCCTTTACTAACAGAAGAATGTTTGCCAAATCCTGCTTATTGCCTACTTTGTGTGTGTTTAGAAATAATTTCTAAAAAACTGTCTTCTGGTCACATTAGGATTCATGTTAGTACGTCAATATAATTTAACAATACTGTATTTGTTTTTTAGCTTCTTTTTGTCTTAATCAGTTTTTATGTGGAGTAACAGCACAATGGTAGCAAACAAATATTATTCCAAGTTTTACAAATACATGGGACAAACAGTTTCAAATTAAAGATGACTATGTGACAAAGTACCTTGTAATTGTAATTTGTTTTCTGATACATTTTAAACATTCTCAGTAATCTACAGTGACATTCTACAATTCTATTGGGGTCTGAAGGGTTAACAATGTGAGTCAAATTGAGCTAAGCTGAGCTGCAGTCCACTGATATGGACCAGATATGAGAAGATTAGCCATGTAGCTCACAGCCATGCAGACAGCATAATCATCTTAATGAAACAAGGTTGGGCGTCAGCTGATCAACAAACATTAGCCTAAACCCCCTTTCCCTCCCCACGCTACCCATGTCCATTAGCCCTGTCAATCGCAAGCACATGCGCACAGACACACACACGCACGCACGCGTGCGCGATCTCAACCAGGCAAAGCCATGAGCCGTTCCTAACCCTCTCAATTTATAAAAGCGCCCCCACAAATCAATGTGGATTAGCTTTAGAAAAAACCTGTATCAGTGTGCCTGTGCATTTCTATTAAAAAGAGAACAGCATTGGCCCTTCGGAAGGGTGGTGTAATTTTATCTATTGATCCAAATACTAGTAGAAATAATCTATTACAATAAATCACTGTTTGAGCAGTAACTGAAATATGGCATACTTGCTAAAGCTTAAAAAAAAACTAATCTATAATCTTCCGCTGGGCCAGTATAAAGTAACAGAAAGATAACACAATATTGTAGAAAAACAAGGGCATAGACAAACACAAATACACACAATTAAATTATCCACAGAGGTCATTGGAGACACGGGCAACAAATGTATTCCATATTGTTAAAAGATAAATGGTTTACCCCTTAAAATCCAAATTACTACTCAAGATTGTTTATTGGTAAAATAGCTGGTGTAACTTTTCACAGGAGTAGACACAATGTGCAATTGTTATAAAAATGGTTTTGCCAACCCAAGGTGACTGAGAAAATCTATCTAGTTTAACAATATAAGACAAATATATCTAAGTCATTAAACTAGCCTGCACGCATGACAAACTGTAGACTGACAGAGACAGATGTTCAATAGTGCTAAGGGCTTTGGGTGGAATCTGGAGGTCTGTCACAAATGCTTTTTCCAGGTCAATACATAACTTTTTTGTAGTACTGCTAGGCTTCAACTTGACTTTATTTGGCAAACTCTAATTTCACAGGGTTTTGCATATACTATGTCTGCTCAAAGACCTGGGGAACGGTCTACAAATGGACTTTGAATCTTAAAGGGAAAGTAAGACTGGTGAAAAAGGCAAGAATTGATGCTTTACTGTTCCAAGAGCAAAGTAACAAACCAAGAGCCAGACGGTCTATTTAGATGGGTGACCAACCCGTTCCAGTCTTGTTCTCCCAGAGATGTGCTCTCCCTCCGTGTCATAGTTTGACAGTTCTATCCACAACATTCTTCTTGCCATTTAGGAAAATCTCCAGCAGAATGTCAGTCATTCCAGACAAAGCCATAAAAAAGGTCAGGTTTGGTCATTACCACATAATAAAGTATATTTGAGTTACATTTGATTGTTATTTGCGTTATAATGATCTAAACTTATCCAGATGGGGTGGAATAATAGCCACTGATGAACGGCACAGCTCTATAGAGCCCACGACAGCGTCACCTTATTTCTGGAGCATCAGCTGGTCACTGAGACCGCAACATCAGGAGGTGTTAAAGATGCTATACTCCCTGCAGACATTTTGAAAGGTTGTTAATGATAAAGGCCTGGTCAAGACACCTCTTCACACAGTTTACACACACTCTTGCTCGGTGTTGTGTCACCATCAATAAGTCACTATGCCTGCCTGCAGCCATACCTCCAGCCCAAAATAAACCAATACCCCTACCCTCTAATAACACTGTCTCCCATTGGCCCATGACTGGTTTTGTGTCCAGTTCCAACTGTGAACCCCGCTAAAGGAACATTTACAGAATGACTGGTAATAGCGCAACACTAACTACTTTTGTTTTTTGTTTTTTGCCAGACCGCGTAAGCGGAGCCAGCCAAGAAGAGCAAATGTCTCTTACTGAGTGAGTGAATGAGTGAGTGACTGACTGACTGACTGATTACCCCTTGTTTAATAGCGTAGTGGTTTGAGATGCAGACAACCAAGCCTAAGGTTCTGCGTTTCAGCCTTGTCACAATCAAAACAAATTATGCATTAGGATAGACAACAACTTCGCTGGCTACAACCTTCAGTAGCTACGTTATAGTGAGCCTAAAATAAAACTGTTTACGGCTATATTGCGACTATTTCTGGTTCATTTTCGAAGTACGCATCCGTGTATGCTTTTTGGGTCAGGATAGACAAAAACTTTACTGGCTACAACCTTCAGCAGCTACGTTATAGTAAGCCTAAAATAAAACAGTTTACGGTTGCGACTATACCTGGTGATCGTCACCTATATTGATAGTTATTGTATCAATGTCATTCAGGAATGAAAGAAAAACTAACGTTGTTGTGACGACTGCGCCCTCTGCTGCCTCTCCTCCCCCCTGCAGCAGGCAGGCTTCAGCGGTCGACGTCACCGGCCGTCTGACACCACCGCCCATCTCATCAGTTCATCTCACCTGTTGTCTTGTTTAGCGCACCTGGTCCTCATTTACGATGATTCCCCCCAGTATATATGTTCCCTCTCCTCCCCTGGTCTTTGTGTGTTACTGTCTCGTCTGAAGAGCATTGTTGGGCTACGCCATTTTGCCGTCATTAAAAAACATATTGCCTTCGCGACTCCACGTTTTCTGCTCCTCATTTCCTTCGCAGCCCTGACAGTTGTTGTGCCATGAAATGAAATTGCTTTGGCAGTGTAAAGTTCATCTTCAGTCTCGCTAGCAATTGCTAAATTCTTATGACTATTCCAAGTAGTAAGTTAGCAGATACTAGTATGACTATTACTGGCTAATGTTAAAACAGCCAATGGCAAAAGTCATACAGTTCATAGATGCTATTTGTGGTGAAAGTAAACTTAATAAAATACATTAGTCAGTTTTGTACAATGATTAATGGTGTCTAGCGAAATATTCAAACTTGGCGTGATGTTAATGAGTGACAAAATGATCTAATGTCGAGACGCTATACTGACACTCGGCCAATATATTGCTCCATGGCGTAGTGGTTAAAGACACAGCCTCTCATATGGGCGACCCAGGTTCGAATCCAGCGATGGCAATAACATTCATCACTTCTAATCGCCGGCCAGCTGAACTGGGCTTTTCTGGTTCATGAAAATCACAAGAGTTTGAGTCTGTCCAAGAAGAGATTGCAAAATAGAATAGAAACTGCAAATGCATGTTGCAGGGTGAGAGAAGAAGAGAGAGAGAGATGAGGGAGACAGAAAGATGGAAAGACAGGGGCAAGAAGGTGAGAGAGAGGAAGGGTGATGTGAAGCGTCCTTCCTCGTTGTGACAGATCCATCAGTCTGCTTCCCTGAGTGACCCCCCCCAGAGAATCCTCCCCTGTAACCTCAGCCATGGCAGCATGGGGGGGTGGAGCCAAAATCTGGCACTCACCGTGACAAATGCAGAGTGTGCATGCTGGTGTCCCCTAATCCTGATTCCTGCAGGCAGGCATGAAGGTGGAGGGGGGGGAGGGAGGTGGAGAAACATCCCTCTCTGTCAGAGTGGAACACCGGGCCAAGCCCAGGGACAAGCCTGGAGACCCAGCCATCCTTCATCCAGCTCCGCTCCTCCTCCACCTGAGAGCCACATGCTAACGTCGTAAATCACGCCCTGTCGTGTAAACTACGGATCACCTCTTATCTCTTCAACTATCCTTTCAGATATAATATGCCGCCTACAGTAATAGTATAGATTTCATGTTCGTCTAGGTGATGTGCTGCCTCGTCAAAACATTTCAGGGTGGCTGGGTGGTTAGAGCGTCTGAGCGAAGGCTGAAAGGTCGTCGCTGAGAACAAGAATGTTTTTCTTAGTCATACATACCTGGTAAACCAATGGTAAAAAAAATATATATGTGTAACAGCAGTGAATCTTGGAGGAGCCAGAGACAGGAGTGCCGTTAGAGGCAGCTGTCATCTGGCCGTCAGCAGGGCTGTTGTATAGCTGACCACTGTCTCCCATCCACTGCTCAGTGGGTCACTGTCTGCAGCCTCATCAGGGTTGGTCTGTCTAAAAGCCACACCCCATGGGTCTGCTCAAACAGCTCCTTCCACACAGGCTTCCACTGAGGAGGGAGGGGACTATGAGGCTAGAGAGAGAAATGTCAGGAAATCCATATCCCATATCAAACCCTACCTTTGAACAAAAACACAAATGAGGCAATCACTACAATACCATATCAATAACATGGCATGTTATTTTTGACCAGGTTTTGAAATTTCTCTCCCACAGCACACAACCAACACATTTTTTGTCGCTCTCTCCATCCCTAAAAACAAATGGCTTTCGTTGATGCCTTTCTGTCTGATTGCCTATCTACTGTAACTGTCACTCTGTCTGACTGTCACTCTGTCTGACTCCCGGTCTGTCTGATTATCGCTCTGTCTGACTGTCGCTCTGTCTGTCATTCGTTATATGCAAAGATGCTCCAAGACCCTCTTTGATGTGGTTTGAAGCTGTATCTCACTTTAAAAGAAATACCACTGTGTAATTGATCAGCAGCACAGTGTTGCCCAGGACGACCAACACGGTGACACCCCTCCCCGGCAATGTTTGTGAATTAGCTATGACAAGGACACCTCATTCAACACTAAGACACACAGAGAGAGAGCGCGAAAGAGAGAGAGAGAGGGAGAGAGAGAGAGAGAGAGAGGGAGACAGAATTTTCAACTTCAATGGAATCAATGTAATGTCAGTGAAACAATGCATCGTGTTACCTTTTCTCTCAGTTTACCCATAACCAGTCGTCAGACACAAAGTGGTGCTCCCTAACCCGTCCCTCAGGAACATCTCCCAGCTGTCATAATGGAAGTCTCACTGAAGGGAGGGTGGGCAGGGCTAGCAACAGGGTCGAATAATAACCCTTTGTCATGACAGTGTTTCGGTGGCCACATCCCAGCTAATGAGACGGGGTAGGAGGCATGTGGAATATCTCATTAACAGGAGGAAGCATCTGGGTGCGTGTGTGTGTGTGTGTGTGTGTGTGTGTGTG
>JACXGI010015052.1:0-18027 GCA_016801175.1 Esox masquinongy
AATAAACACTTGAAATATATCCGTCTGTGTGGAATGAATGCTTACATTATACAAGTTTCACTTTTTGAATGGAATTACTGAAATAAATCAACTTTTTGATGATATTCTAATTATATGACCAGCACCTGTATGAATGGTGGCATAGCACACTACAACTACATAGTGAGAATTAAGAAGAAAATGTACACAGCTTTCAATATATCAAGAGGATAATGCGATCATACACATAACACTGTACATAGCAGCAGTTAAAAAGAGTACTGTAGATTAGCAACAATATTGGTAGTAGTATTGAATATTATAGAAATGGCAGGTATGGCAGTAATATACATTGAAAAAGAAAATGTAAACTAGCATTGATTTTAAATATTCTAATGTACCTGAAAGGGCATCAAAGCATCTGGAATGTTCGTGTGTGATCATTATGATCATGGATCAGTGTTTCTGATCCATTTAAACATAATACTTCGATTTTGGTCATATCAGACTAGATAACATTTTTACTCATGCTCTTTGAGGCCTTCAGGAGGCAAGTCATATATCTTTTAATCAGGAGTGGTTTCCATCTAGACACTGTACCACAAAGGCAGGTTCTCCTATCTCTGCAGAGAAGCACTGTTAGAGTGGCCATTGTATTCTTGGTCATCTCCCTGACCAAGGCCCTTTTTGCCATTTTATTTAGTTTAGCCAGACAGTCAGTGCTTGGAAGAGTCTGGGAGGTCCAAAACATCTTCCATTTCACAATGATGGAGCTCACTGTGCTCCTGGGAACGATCAATGCTTTAGCAATTTTTAGATAACCTTCCCTAGATCTATGCCTTGACACAAATCTAATTCTGAGGTATACAGAGAGTTCTGTGGACTTAATGGCTTGGTTTTTGCTCTGACATGCACTATAAAATGTGGGACCTTATATAGAAAGGTGTATGCTTTTCTGAATCATGTCCAATCAATTGAATTTGACACAGATGGACTCCAAGTTCTAGAGACATCTCAAGGATGATCAAAGGACACAGGATGCATCTTAGCTCAATTTGCAGTGTTATAACAAAGGGTCTGAACACAATGAGCTATTTCAGTTTTTTATTTTCAATAAATTGGCACAAATTTCTAATATACTGTTTTAGTTTTGACATTATGGGGTATTGTGTGTAGATTGATGATGACAAAGGAGCAGGTTGGTTGTGTTCCAGACAGTAGAAACCCCTTTAAACAATTACAATTCTGGGTATTTGTAAAATGTTATGAATAAAGGAAATTTTGACGTAATTTTAAATGCTACTTACCCTTTAAATGAGCAGAGAGCAAACTACGTTTTTCCTGCCTTAGGAATCTAGTTTACGAAACACATTATAATTAGTATTGTTCTAATTCATTTAATGCCAGTTTATCGTTTTAGTGGACATAAAGCAACAATATACCTAACACTGTACACTAGCAGCAATTTAAAAACGAGTACTGCAAATTAACAGCAATCTGGGTAGTATTTTGATAGAGCAGCAATCTGGGTAGTATTATTGAACATTTAGATATGGCAATTATGGCAGTAATATTACTGTCTAGCTATATTTTTGCTTATATACTCTTCTTCTTAACTCTAACTATTAGTTTGTCGGGTGCCATGTCATAAGAATATCATTGTACAGGATGACGCTGTGTTGTTCGATGCATTTGACAAATAAACCTTGAAACTTGAAATACCAATCGTTTTGTCTGACAAAAACAACGTACCTGGCTAATTCCATCCCTACAGTGAAGCATGGTGATGGGAGCATTATGCTATGGGAATGCTTCTGAGCAGCTGGGACTGGGGGACTGGTAAGGATTGATGGATGGATGAAAAGGCATAATACAGAGAGGTCCATGAAGAACCTTCTCCAGAACACACAGGACCTCAGAATGGGACAAAGATGAATCTTTCTGCACAACAACATCCCTAGAAGACCCAGTCAAAACAAAGCCAGAGAATAGCTTCGGGACAGGTCTGTGAATGTCCTTGAGTGGCCCTGCCAAATCCTACACTTGAACACTGGGGTGACCTGAAGTTTGAAGTTCACCAATGCTCCCCGTACAATCTGACACAGCTTGGGAGGATCTGTTAGAAAGAATGGAAAAAACTGCCAAAATCCAGTTGTGCGAAGCTGGTTGAGGCATACCGAAGAAGACTCAAAGCTGTGATCACTGTCAAAGGGGCTTCTACAATGTACTGAAGAAATGGTCTGAATACTTATGCACTTGAGATATTTCAGTTGTTAATTTTCAATAGGTTGGCAAAAAATTTCTAGAAACATGTTTTTGCTTTGACATTAAAAGGTATTGTGTGTAGATTGATGAAATTAGTGATGAAATTAGTGAAAAATTAGTGAAAAACCTCAAAACAATGTCAATGTTGTTTCAACATATTCATCAGAATTATTGATACGTTGACATGGCACTGGATATTCGATGTACCAACAAAACATTTTTCATCGTATTTCATAGAGATCTACAACTGTATATGTGATTATATATATTATTTAACATTTATTTCTATGTTGATGCCATTTACATGTTATGTTTGAATCAACATCATTGTTTCAATGTCATGTGATCACCTTAAAGAAGTGTTTTCAAAGTAAATTTAATGACACAGTCTAAGATTTGTTGTCTGAACAATGACTCCTACTGGTATATCAGGAGTAATGCACTTCACTGAGAACAAGTCTACTGTCCAAAGACCTACTGTGCATTCTACCATGCATTGTTCACACTGGCAGTTACTGTTTTTTTTAAAAATTATTATTATTTCTTTAAACCACCGAAATTGGTCAGTTGAAATCAAATACAAATCTGATTCCAGGCCATGTTATTTCTATCTGAATGTTAAAATCAGATTTGTTGGCCCTGAAGAGTTTTTTACACAGTTGTCAGGCATATATTGTTATTTGTTAACTATTCTGTCGTTCATAGATGCTACACACCAAGTTACATGCAGATCAGTCATAACATCTCAGTGGATTAAGGATTTAGGTGTTTTTAGGAAAATAAAAAATGGAGGAAGATTCATTCTTTATACAATACTTTATGGGTCCTAGAGGCAAATTTGTTCCTAATGTAAAGATGGACATATGTGGCAAATGTTACAATTCTACATCACACAGTGTGAGAGGAATGTTTAACATTTCCCAGCATATTGCTTCTTATAATGTAGCCACTATGTGGCCAACTGCATGTTAAAAATCATGTTGAAAATAATCTATAAAAAGTAATGCATTTTATTATTTTATCAGGAAATTATTGTTTGATGCAGGAGCAAACAAATAAAAAGTTCAACACAATCACCTTGTGTCATTCTATAAATCCCTCGATTTCCCGCTCCTTATACAACCATTACAACAGAACCACAAAATGGTCATGTTAACGTTAGTCGGATGGGAAGACATAATGCTTATATTAATGTCCAAAATGATGTACGATTAGTTTTACTATTTTAACGGAAAGGTTACAGTTTTCTGAGTGTTATTAGTAACCACAGTTACTGAGATCAGTGCTATGCTATTGTATGTGGTGCAGGATGGCTCCATTGACTTCATGGAATATGTAGCAGCTCTTAGTCTTATGATGAAGGGAGATGTAAAGCAGAAGCTGCGTTGGTACTTTAAACTGTACGATGTGGATGGGAATGGTGGCCTCGACCGTGAAGAGCTGCTCCTAATTTTTAAGGTAAGAAAAGGTCATGTTGAATAGTGTGTGATGGCTCGCTGAGAACTAAATGACAGCAGGTAAGATGAAGCTAATCCTAACTGCAGGTTTCCCATCAATAATAACTGATTCCCTGTCTGTCTCAGGGAAAGTAGGGTATGCAAAAAAAAAGTCCTATATTATGTGAATTATAAAATGAAGCAATGAGGCATGAGGGGTGTGATGTATGGCCAACATATCACATCTAAGAGCTCTGGATACAACACTTACCCATGATACATTGGCTATTGTTACACATGCAGGTACCCTGTATCTGCGTTTGTGTTTTTCCTCTCCTGCCGTTTCCCCAGGTGTCTCTTATGTTCCTGATTGTGCTTGTTGGTTTTTCCCACCTGGCAGTCATGAGTGCATCGCCTGACTGCTGAGGTGGACCAATCAGTGGACACCCCTCCTAATTGCACCACCTGTTCCTTTTTCCTGTACCAAATCACATCACACATCCCTGGTTTAAAAACCCAGTCAGTTGGTTCTCCCAGAGCGGCTCTTTTGCTTTACCCTACATGGACGTAGACACTCTGGAGATACATAGCCTTTTGATAGATGGACACGTCATTCATACGTCACTTAGTTTAGCACATACATCTCACTTTGTCCTGTTTCATGTGAGTATGTATTGCTGTGGTGTTTTGTTTGGTGTTGTCTAGTCAATTGTTTGCTGTGTGCTGTTTAGTCCTTGTTCAACCTGTGTGTTTTTGTTTGTCCCTGTGTCCCTGGGAAAAGGCTTTTTTTAGCAAGTCGCCCTTGGGGATACACAACCCGTAGGAAAACTTTGTCTAAAAACACTAGTTAGACCTGAGCGGACCACCCACTGTATTTTTGTATTGGTTAGTGGTTAGCTAGGTGGTTCTTGAGGCATGCAAGTTCTGTTTAGGGGTGTTTGCCATATTATTTCATTTCTTGGGTCCAGCTCAGCCCCTTTTCCCTAACCTCTTTAACGTGTGTTTATAAAACGTTTTATGTTTGACGGTAGCTTTAGTTGCCTGTGTCGTTTCTTCTCACTCTTCCTGTACACCACCACTTTGCATGAGGTTTATATTACGGGTCTCTGTACCATCCCCCTTGACTGCTAGAGCCACAGGGTTTGTAACAGCTATATACCAGAAACCTCATAGATGTTGGGTCAGATAGTACATGAACAATATACAGTTCCAATCATGCAATTTGGTAGTCTGACACTTACTGGTTGTATTTGAGAATTCTATTTCAGTTACTGTTCACTTGTGAGTTGTACTCTCCTGCTTTTTTGCTAGTGCATCCATGCCATCAATGGAGTCAACTTTGAGATGTCTGTAGAAAACTTTACCAACATGATGTTTGACAAAATTGACAATAATAAAGATGGTAATATTCCTCCTGCCAATATGAAGTAAATGTTCCACATGATTTTATTAATTCAAACATTTCCTCTGTCTCTTTCATGAAGGTGTGGCATATCTGGTTCAACAAGCTTAGTGTGTGCATATTTTTGGGTGTATTTTTTGGAGCGACTATCTCAGCACCCTTAAGCACTGGACAGCAGCAATGGTTATCAGCTGTTCTCGCCACAGATTAGAAGCCTCTGGGAACAGTGAGATCTGCAGACATTAAAAATCCCCTTCAACAACAGAAAGGGGGCTGGCTGACTGACTTAAGGACATATTCTACTGTTAAATTGAACTATGTTCAGACAGGTGAGCGTGAGCACCATGGCAGTTAGGATATTTTTTTGTAGTAATAGGAAAACAAATCATTGAAATGGAATTTCGCTGTGGAAATTGATCTCTCCTACACCCAAAACCCTAGAGGTACACCCAGTATACTCAAAATAAAAAGGCAGTTACTATACAACCAAAATAGTTCCTTCTTAAATGTGTTTAATATGCTGAACTGGTTATTCTAAATGTCATTGAACAGGTTATTTTACATGTTCAGTAGACAGAGTGGCTTGTACACAACATTTGGATTAATGGAGCACATTTTCATGTACAATTTAAATGCACTTGCTTGTATATGACCAGTATGCATTACAAAACAAGACATGCAAATATTTACTTTCCCCATACCTATAACAGACTGTGGGAAATGCATGGCATTAATTAAATTGGTACATGGAACTTTCAATCCCAGTTAATTTAGGCTAGCAATTAAATCAGAATTTCTTAAAACCAAATCCAGCATGACAGACCATGAAGAGACATTTTCATATGACAACACTGAAGAAATGACACTTTGCTACAATGTAAAGTCGTGAGTGTACAGCTTGTATAACAGTATAAATTTGCTGTCCCCTCAAAATAACTCAACACACAGCCATCAATGTCTAAACCGCTGGCAACAAAAGTGAGTACACTCCTAAGTGAAAAGTGTCAATATTTTGTGTGGTCACCATTATTTTCCAACACTGCCTTAACCCTCTTGGGCATGGAGTTCACCAGAGCTTCACAGGTTGCCACTGGAGTCCTCTTCCACTCCTCCATGACGACATCACGGAGTTGGTGGATGTTAGAGAACTTGCGCTCCTCCACCTTCCGTTTGAGGATGCCCCACAGATGCTCAATAGGGTTTAGGTCTGGAGACATGCTTGGCCAGTCCATCACCTTTACCCTCAGCTTCTTTAGCAAGGCAGAGGTCGTCTTGGAGGTGTGTTTGGGGTCGTTATCATGTTGGAATATTGCCCTGCGGCCCAGTCTCCGAAGGGAGGGGATCATGCTCTGCTTCAGTATGTCACAGTACTTGTTGGCATTCATGGTTCCCTCAATGAACTGTAGCTCCCCAATGCCGGCAGCACTCATGCAGACCCAGACCATGACACTCCCACCACCATGCTTGACTGTAGGCAAGACACACTTGTCTTTGTACTCCTCATCTGGTTGCCGCCACACACGCTTGACACCATCTGAACCAAATAAGTTTATCTTGGTCTCATCAGACTACAGGACATGGTTCCAGTAATCCATGTCCTTAGTCTGCTTGTCTTCAGCAAACTGTTTGCAGGCTTTCTTTTGCATCATCTTTAGAAGAGGCTTCCTTCTGGGACGACAGCCATGCAGACCAATTTGATGTGCGGCGTATGGTCTGAGCACTGACAGGCTGACCCCCCACCTCTTCAACCTCTGCAGCAATGCTGGCAGCACTCATATGTCTATTTCCCAAAGAAAACCTCTGGATATGACGCTGAGCATGTGCACTCAATTTCTTTGGTCGACCATGGCGAGGCCTGTTCTGAGTGGAACCTGTCCTGTTAAACCGCTGTATGGTCTTGGCCACCGTGCTGCAACTCAGTTTCAGGGTCTTGGCAATCTTCTTATAGCCTAGGCCATCTTTATGTAGAGCAACAATTCTTTTTTACAGATCCTCAGAGAGTTCTTTGTCATGAGGTGCCATGTTGAACATCCAGTGACCAGTATGAGGGAGTGTGAGAGCGATAACACCAAATTTAAAACACCAGCTCCCCATTCACACCTGAGACCTTGTAACACTAACGAGTCACTTGCCACCGGAGAGGGAAAATGGCTCATTTGGACATTTTCATTTATGGGTGTACTCACTTTTGTTGCCAGCGGTTTGGACATTGATGGCTGTGTGTTGAGTTATTTTGAGGGGACAGCAAATTTACACTGTTATACAAGCTGTACATTCACTACTTTACATTGTAGCAAAGTGTCATTTCTTCAGTGTTGTCACATGAAAAGATATATTCAAATATTTGCAAAAATGTGAGGGGTGTACTCACTTCTGTGAGATACTAATATATATATATATATATATACACACATACAGGTTTGATGCAAAGGGGATGGGGAGGTGCAAACGACTGCTTAGCCCTCCCCCCTGTTTTTGTTTGATGTTCTTATATAAAAATAGTGAAGACGTTCAAATGATAGATGGCACAAAATCTGTGAGCACAGGGAAAGGAGCCCGCCGTGGGTGTGTGTTGGGGCGCAAGGTAGTAAGGAATGACTTTTGGGGTTTCCATAAAAAATCCTCATCTGTGGTAGGCAGTGTTGGGGAACATTACTTAATAGTAACTAACTACAGTTAGTAGTTACAGTTCCCATAAAGTAACTAGTTGTTACTTGGTGTTGAAAGTAAGGTGTTAAGTTACTTAGTTACTTTAGGATTGATTCTATATTCATGTGTTCTATATTCACTTATGGCCAGAACGCACACATTTAATCATATAAATACAGTCAGGTATTGCATAGTCAGTGTTAGTCACCAGCATATAATATTACCAATCATTAATCATTATACAGCAAGTGCAACCAATCCTATTATCTCAAATAATCATAATGAGAAGCAATATTTGCGTTTGGTTCTTTAATCAAGAAAATCTTAAATCAATAAATTATTTTGTATTGCAAGTGCCTCCACATTTTCAAACGACTCTTCTACAAGTACCTTCAGGATAATTGCCCCACAGCTCCCCCAACCTCCAACTGCTCCTGATGACCCAGAGCCAGCCCATAAGGTTAGCCTAGAATCATATCCCAGCCGCAGGTTTTCTGTCCAAAAATGTTAAGCAAATATCAACTGGTTACTGGAGCACTGCGACTCTCATTTGATTACGTAGCATACGTGTATTGTGCCATTTCACAACTTGCTAATGATACTGAGTGGCATGATTTTCCAGTGTTTGAAGTTGGCCTATTGGCCAATGTATTTAAGACAGCTGTTCAAGGCTGCACCTCCATAGATATAGAATATTGAGTAACACATTACACATCGCGTGAGCCCAACAATAAGCTATGTGCCATCTTATTTAAATACCTAAAAGGCACTTTTGACCAAAGTCATGCAATGCATTGTCTAGGCTATGCTATGCAATGTCTTGGCTATGCAATGCAATGTCTTGGCTATGCAATGTCTTGGCCATGCAATGCAATGTCTTGGCTATGCAATGTCTTGGCTATGCTATGCAAAGTCTTGGCTATGCTATGCAATATATTGGCTATGCTATGCAATGTCTTGGTTATGCTATGCAATGTCTTGGCTATGCTATGCAATGTCTTGGTTATGCTATGCAATGTCTTGGTTATGCTAATTCAATGTCTTGGCTATGCTAATTCAATGTCTTGGCTATGCTATGCTATGAGGGAACATGATGCATGTGCTAACCAGGTTTCTCTTCCAAGGTCCTTTGGTGTGAGGGAGGGACTGGTGGTTGCAGTGGCGTAACTATCGGGGGTGCAGGAGGTGCTGTTGCACCGGGCCCATGGTGGGGTGGGGGGCCGTGCTTGGCCTCTGTCATTACATTATTTTGTATTTGTATTTTATATTGTGTGCTTCTATGCTGTTATCACAGTCAGACGTCAACTGCTGGGTTAATCTACGGCAGGATTGGCTTCACATGTGTATATACTGCTTCATAAGTTTTGTTCCCAGATGGGGGGGGGCCTGTAAGGACATCTTGCACCCGGCCCAGCTTCAACACGCTACGCCAGTTGGTGGTTGCATATACTGTACTATAACAGAGATGGATTAATATGCATCTAATTATAGTAGGCCATTATATGGTGGTTCTTTGTATCTTCATACTATTGAGTTTGTTTACTGTTAATTTAGCCTAAATATAGATTGTGGCATTTATCTGATATTTTGTTTAATTGTATTGTTATTTTAGTTTTTTGGTTTGCATGAATTTATCGTCTATTTGATATAAATGTAGCCTAATAATCGGTATCGGCAGATTCAAGATACTTTTCACCTGAAAATCTTCTGAAGCCAGCATTATATTATTATTTTGTTCACATGCGTGTCAATTTCAATGTTAGTTTCAGTTTAAACTGTAACTGCTATCATCAACATCAAATAACCAAACAACAGTCAGATTCTAAGGAGTGGCGGCAGACAGACACAGTAACTTCCTTTTAGGCTCAGCAGAACATTTACGATCTGTGATATTTTGGCTTGGAGTAGTACGACTCAGGTGAGCTCCCAAGAATGTTTGTATATTGAGCAGCAATATTCAAAAGTGCTCAATAGATGTTGTTTAGAGAGGCACCCCTCATTTGGCCTATGATGTCATTGGAATGTTCTGGCCCTGAACAAATAGCCTAGTAAAGTGTTTGGTCAATTTAAAGCTTTTAATCACTACTTTTTGTGTGGAACAATAAAAAAAAAACACATGGAATAATAATAAATTGGAGATGTACCTAACCTATCCCCTCAATCACACAATCATCACCCAGAAATGTTGAAGGGTAATGCACCAGTTGATACCTTTCTGTAAGAAAAACTACGTAAAGGTAAAAAGTTAAACACTGAAATTATTTATTTTATTACTAAAGACTTGGCTTTCTGAGATTTAACTCATGTTCACAGAAAATATTTTGTCTTTTAATTCAAAAAACGTTTTTTCTGAACCCATAAACCTGACCAGTAAACCTAACATAAACGTTTAATCCTAAACCAACCCTAAAAACCCATAAGCCTACAGTAACTTGTAACTGTTGACAACAAGTAACTTGGAACAGTTGACATGTTTTCATGTAATGTCAGGAAATAGAAAACAGAAAATAAGTCACACAACTGCGCGTATCTGACTGGCCTGTAAATACATTCACACGCACTGCCGAAACTGAGCACTTTAATTTACGTGAAGATCTGGCAATGGCGCCTCGTGCGGTGGAAACCTTTCCTACTGGCACTTTGGGAAAAGACCCGTCGGCAGTTTCTGGGTGTGGCTGCACCAATAAGAAGTGTATAAGGTAAAACGTAGATTGGATCAGTAGCATGTTATCATAAATATAAAACACACCTTTTAATTAGCCTATTAAAGGAGATATGTCTGCACGCTAAACTGCTTAATTAGGCTACTAATGCATTTCTTTTGAAAACAACACATTAGCATATGAGCCTACCCGGCAATATACATGGTGATTTTACAGATCATACGGCCACAACATTCTGACATAAATACTGTGAGGCTTTTGGTCACCTTGGTCACGAGAACGCTCCACCGAAAGTCTGGCTTTTTCCCCCCACCAGCTGGAAAGGTGTGCCTGAACGAAACGTGTCACGTCACAGCTGTACCTGAGTTTCGGGAAGGGAGAGGACACGGGGAGGCCTACACTGTTCGCAGTGTTGTGGACAACATTACCAGAATTGTTGTCCCATGATAAGAATTATCCGTATAGGTTACATTTACCGGACATACTTGTTTTGGTGAATACTATATACCTGAGGATTCGGGTTCTACTTTCTCCCGGATTGAAAGTAGGCTACTTCCTGGTCAGTAGTCACATTCATTTACAGGTAAGTTTCGCTGCGGTAAACTACATTAGATTAGGTTTGTTTGCAACATTGACAACGTCTACAGTTCGTACATAGGTTTTTGTTTGTAAGAAATCCTCACTAAGGATTTATTTCTTAGGATTTCTCTAACGAACTTTTTAGTATTGTATGTTGCTTACATTTATTGTGTGAGCATGGGGTTTCCTTGGCAAAAAATCTAAAATTTTTCTTTGAATTAGTATGTAGCGTATCCCATTGGATTTATTAATAGAAGGAAGAATACTTAAAATGTAGAACCATATTACGTTATTTATGTTAATGTTTAACTTACCTGTAAGAACGTCCTGCAAATGTTTCAGAGAAATTGCTTGTTATTCTGGGTTTATGATGTCCGTAATCTTTGTGCCAAATGCTAATGTTAAAAATGCAGACCGGAGACCCACTACATTGTAAAATGTGCCTCTTAAAGTGGTCTAATGAAGTATTTAGACAATTATGTATTTGGAATCTTGATAGCTATAATGTTGGTCATAGTGTTCTGGCCTCAGTCAAAATGTGTCAGGCCTACATCATGCCTATAGAGCACACTGTTTTCCTAATAATCTGCTTTGATTATATTGGTGTTTGTTTCTGAAGTGTTTGGTGACGTGTGGATCAGGACATACATTAAATGTGTGTTGTGGACTTCTAACCCTTCTGTGGTTTCAACCTCTTCCCAGACAGTAAGCATGGCAGTAACTCCACGCCGTGTCCGACTCAAGCCCTGGCTAGTGGCCCAGGTGGACAGCGGGCTCTACCCAGGCCTGGTGTGGATCGACCGGGAGAACAAGCGCTTCAGGATCCCTTGGAAACACGCTACACGCCACACTCCCCAGCACGAGGAAGAGAACACCATTTTTAAGGTGAGCAAAAGCGCATATCTGTAACAATATACGCAGGACTTTGTGTTGGCTGGTGAGCTCACTGTGACAGTATCAACAGTGGCAACATTGAGTTAAACTAGGGGGGATGTTCACTTTTTTTCTTCTCTGAATGTATTGTTCATCTCCCTCTGTACCAGGCGTGGGCGGTGGAGACAGGGAAGTTCCAGGAAGGGATTGATGAGCCTGACCCTGCCAAATGGAAAGCCCAGCTCCGCTGTGCTCTTAACAAGAGCCGGGAGTTCAACCTAATCTACGATGGCACCAAGGAAGTCCCCATGAACCCCTTGAAGATCTACGACGTCTGTGATATCCCACAGCCCCTCAGTAACCCTGGTGACTGGCAATTTACAGAAAGATATAGTAATTATCAGGCAAGATGAAATTGTCTGTATATGGCCGCTTATGTTTAGTTTCAGCTTTACTCTCCTTTTGTCTTCTCTCAGGATCCTCAGACCCTGGGTCTTGGACACCAAATGATGGGGATGAAGATGAACCAGATACCCCAGAGCCCCTCCCTCCCTATCCACCATCCAACGGTTACTCATTTCAAATAGATATTATTTACTCAAGTCTCTTTAATATGGTTTTCTGTAGATTTGATCACATAATAGATTGTAGTCCATGTAACTATTCAGATTTGGCCTCTAGACCAGCATTTCTCCAATTTTTTAGTGCCAGAGATTAGCAGACCATGTCCTTCTTAATTGGTGGGCCACTTCGATCTTTGTTTTATTTTAATTTAAACGTATTTTCCTGTGCATTTTTTTTCCTATGATATCCTCTAGCTAGCACATAATTGTTGTAAGATAGTTGAAACTGAATTTAATTCTTTGATTAAGGATATCGTGAACACTGATGATGACGCCTTCTATGTTGGCCAAAGGTTAATGAACACACCTAATGTCAATAAACACTTCTAAATAACAATGCATCAGAATGGTGCAAGGAAATTTATAGAACGTCCCGGTAGAATCATCACATAATAATAGTGACTCATGTAGACGTGGATCTATGATCTAAGACCATTCCATTGCAATCTATAGGACTTTTTCATGACCGGCAGGTATTTTTCCATAGAGCTGGGTTTAAGAAAGGCTGCTCTAGATCCTGTTTTCCCTCTTTGATTGGCTTCCCCTTCGTTTTGATTCACATGTACCAGTTTTGTTTTTGGTAGGTCCGCTAACAGTGCTTTGTGTTTATGCAACCAATCAGGTACCAGCCCTGCTCTCATGTGGTCACCTCCAGGCTCAGTGTCGCCCCTCCAGCCTCCCAGCTGCCCTCCATCAGTCGAAGTGTGGCCCAAAGAGGAGGTTAAACTGTGGCCCAAAGAGGAGGTTAAACTGTGGCCCAAAGAGGAGCCTTTGGATGTGGAGATGCAACCTTCCGCCCTGGAGATGGCACCCCCACCTCCACTGGACTTGCCTCCCTCTCACATGTCTGACATGATGTTCGCCTCCCCGGAGATGTGGATTAGCTCCTTGCCCAGTGAGTACGCTAAAAAGCAACACTGTCAGAATGCCCGAGTGGCTCTCCGTGTCTTCATGTGTCTCTCCCTCATTCAGTGACAGACCTGGAGGTGCAGTTCCAGTACAGGGGTAAGGAGGTGTGTCCGGCCGTGACGGTCAGTAACCCCCAGGGCTGCAGGCTGTTCTATGGAGACCTGGGGCCCATGGTCAACCAGGAGGAGCTGTTTGGCCCTGTCACCCTGGAGCAGTTGAGGTTCCCTTCCACCGAGCACATCGCCAATGACAAGCAGAGAGTCTTCACCAACCGCCTGCTGGATGTCATGGACCGAGGCCTCATCCTGGAGGTCAGCGGCCATGACATCTACGCCGTCCGCCTATGCCAATGCAAGGTGTACTGGTCAGGCCCCTGTGCTCCCAACCCCAATGCACCCAACCTCATAGAGAGGCAGAGAAAGATCAAGCTCTTCTGTCTGGAGTCCTTTCTCAGTGGTAAGTCATGACGGTAGCCATTCATCATTTTTCATGTTACGTGTTAATCCCGGAACCGCAAGTGCCATGCATTACCAGCTGAGCAACGCAGGACCTCAACGCGCCACAGTGAGACATTCTGGCCTTGTAACAGCTTTCTCGCTGATTTGTGATTGGCTTGTCGGATGTCGGCAGGTGTGATAGCCCATCAGCGGGGCCAGTCGGCCAGTCCTCCTCAGTTTGATATCAACCTGTGCTTCGGAGAAGAGTGGCCTGATGGTAGACCCAGGGAGCGGAAGCTCATCATGGTCCAGGTACTAGACAGTCTTTGTATCAGTATGTTTCATACGGTGATAATAGAAAAGCCACAGTGTGGTGTGTCCTGCTGTGGAGTCTCGTAGCCGTGACTGGGCCATGTTTCTCCCTCTGCCCCCATCCAGATCATCCCCGTGGTGGCACGAATGATCACCGAGATGTTCTCGGGCGACTGCATGCGCTCCTTTGACAGCGGCAGCGTGCGCCTGCAGATTTCCATCCCGGACATCAAGGACAACATTGTTACCCACCTGAAGCAGCTGTACCGTCTCCTGCAGAACCACCAGGGCCAGGAGGGCTGGCCTCAGGCTGTAGCCCCGGGGTCCGGCATGCACCTGCCCCAGGCTCTGCAGGCCCAGTGACGCAGCCCGGCCCTCCATTGCCCTGCCAGACTCCTCTACCACTCTGTCTGGACACGGCCATCTGAGTGCTGCCTCTCTACTGCTGGGCCGTGAGTGGACCTGTAGGCAGCAAGTAGTTCTTATGTCTATAGAGTCATGTTCCTCTGAATAGGAAGCTGGGGAGGGATTACAGATGCTTAGCCCCCACCTTTTTCTATAGTGTTTGATGAGAGGGGCCGTTTGGCCACGGGTTTGTATGGTGGTAAATGCTGCTAGCAGGCATTGTACTGCTTTATTTCTACAGTGGTCCTCAGTAAAGCATGGGGGGTTAGTGTCTGTCTGCAGCTGCACAGCACCAAGGCCTTGTGTTCTATATGGACAGAACTAGTGCTGAATGGGATGGCGTTATGGGTCAAGGTTCGGTCAGCTCAAAGGCAACATTAAACGTAGTCAATGAGTTACAGATCGCTAGTTACACAGTAGAGTCAGTGACTACTGAATGATCATTAAGCTTTGTCCTTGTCCTTGTGGTTCATAAAACACCATGTTTGCTACTGTTTTTAACCCATGAAGTATATCACAGAGATTTGATTGAGTGCTAAAGTATTTTAGTACCGTAGTTAGTGGTTAACCTATTATGCAAACTTTTATGATTTCTCAAGTGAGTCACACAAATGTGTTAACTAACTTTTCCTTTCTATTTATCTGATGACTGCTGAGGTCCATTTCTTGATGTGATTTGAACTGCTTCTGCTACATATATGTACAGTACACTATACCCATTTTTCTTATGGTGAACCTGCAGTAATCACTTGAGATTGTGATTCTGGTAACTGCACATTGCGTCAAAACTAATGCTACCTGTTGCAAAACAGTGGGTAGTACTAGTGTAGAAGATGGGTAAAAGAACATTATTTGGTAAACCAAATGGATAGCTTTTCTTATTATTTTGAGAACTTTTCCCACGTACACTTTTTACACGATTTATTTTTGTCCATGAAATTAGTATAAAGGGTGTCACTGCACTTTTAAGAGAAAGTAGTCTCATGGTTAAAAATATCAAACACTTTTTATCCTAATGATTTGTATTTTTTCCATTTTTGAAATAAAAACATCCAAAACTAAGCAGGCGGTCAGTTATTTAAAATGTCAGTTTTACTGTCGTGTTATGTTGCAAATGTATCAATTAAACTTCTTACATGTTTTTTATTATAAGAGGGTGAAAGTAAGCATGAACATGAAGCATTAACCATAAACACATGGTAAGCATTAAGCCATAAGGCACACAGGGTGTGGTATAGGGCTAATCTATCATGGCTGAGAGCTGTTCTAAGGGAAGATGCATCACAACGCCTGGATACAGCACTTAGTCGTGGTATGTTGGCATTGTGTCCCAAACCATTGAGATTCCTTAGCGCTCTTCAAACACTGTAACCAATGCAAATGGCAATGCAAACAGTAAAAGTGTGCGATGTCATACCCATTGTATACGGTCTCATATACCACAGCTTTCAGCCAATCAGCATTTACGATTTTGGCCACCAAACAAATTGACTCACAGGACAATTTTACTGTCCTTCACAATGTCAAAATGTGATTTTAAAAAAAATGTCCCCAAACCAGTTTGTCCAGTTCCCAGGTCTTGTCACATAGGCCTATAGCAATGCTGTGGTAATTTCATGTCATCAAGGTACTTCTCTGTTATGTCCTGTAGTTCTTGGTAAAGGTCCCACAGCTGGTTCCTTGTGGGAATATTGGCCAGTAACAAGAACAAAATGGTCACCACCAAAATGACCAGGAACAGAGACAGGATGGGACAGGAACAACAGCGTCTCTTGGTGGAAAAATAAACATTTAATCAGTATCAAGTTAATAGAGTAGAAAAACAAACCATCATATTGGAGACATATAAAGGATGAAGACAATAGGGACAGAAAAGTATTTCAGTTGTTTGTTGGTGCTCTGGGTTTGGAACATGATTAAGTTCCATTGTGTAATGGCGATGTTAGCATTGACAGAATGGCTATTTCCACTCGACCGGACTTTCAACTTTTTTGGCTTATCCCTCGATAAGAAATGGACACATGACTAGAAATGGACACAGAACTCACCAGGGATGGAAAGTTTTTGCAATGCATCCCATTTGCTTTTGAGCAGAGGGTAAGACTAAAAAGGGAAGAATTCTGACCTCTCTCTCATGGCTGTTGTTTTCTATTATGCTCTGTTCCTGGCTGTTGTGGTGTGATGCGGCTGGATGTAGCTGCTCATTTAAGGTAGGTTCTAGTGAAGACAACACATTCACACTCAAATGAAATGGCATGGTCAACATAACCATTAAAATATTCATATGCCCTAGAGTAACATTCAATTCTACTGTGTTATCTGCTGCTGGGTATAGGATGCTCTTCACCTATGAAGTCTTGTTCATCTCCTTTCATCGTCTTCTGCTCTTTCTTGGTGTCCTGGTCCTGCTGTCTCTGTGTCTCTAGTTGTGACCTGCAGATGCTGAGTTTGCCCTCTAGGATGTTGATCTTCATGTGGAGATCAGCCTCGGTCTGTTGGTGCTGTAATAGCTGCTTCTGCAGAGTTGCCTCCTGACCAGTGACACTCTGGATAACCATGGAACATTTGGGAATGTGAGTACATTCAGCCGATAGAGTTAAAAAAAAGAGGTTATTTTATCTTAGGATTCGAATTAAGAATATAGGTTCATTTTAGAAGTTAAGGTTAGATTTTGATTTTGGATTAGAATTATTGGTTTTAAGGTTATGATTAATGTTAGTGCATGGGTTAGGTTTAGGGGTAGGGCAACTTATTTTTTAATGGGAATCAACCGTTTGTCCTCACAAGTTTAGTAAGGTAAATGTGCATCTGTGGGAATGCTATACCTCTAGCTGGCTTTGTAACAGGTTAATATGGTCAATGTTCTTCGCCCGAGAGGTCCTCAGATGAGTGCATTTTCTCCTCTCCTCCTCGTAGCGCTCTCTCCACTGTAAAGACTCTGCCTGGGTAGTCTGCAGTGCCATCTGGTGGAGAAACAGTACCCACACGGTAAAACTGTCATAAGATGTCCTTTTTTCAATAAAAACTCTTAAAGATGTTTTCTAAATCTTTGACACAATATATATATATATATATATATATATATATATATATATATATATGCATACATATTTTATTTTATACATACGTCAAACCATATCATACAAACAGGTAATGTAGGTAACAGTAAGATTACATGGTACACAAAAAATGTGGCCTTTTTTGGTTCTTGAGCAGCACTTTCACAACTACTGACTGAAATAATAAAAAACTCTTCGAGTGCATCTTTATTTATGAATGCAATATTCATTTAAATGTAATATTGTTTTTGAAGGAGAACGGAAATCCATGTTACTTGTATCTATTGGCTGATGCGGGGATGGAACCGGGAGGCCTGCTGTTGGGGAAATATAGGTATGTATGTGGTTCAATAGGTGACTAAAATAACTGAATTGCTGAGGAAGAGCCTATGAGCATAAATATCAGTGTAATGTGAGCCCTGTCTAAACCCTTACC
>JACXGI010015053.1:0-18016 GCA_016801175.1 Esox masquinongy
ACCAGGAGGAACACATGAGGTCCTGGGACTGACATATAGATGGCCTTCTCGATCTCCCCCTCCATCTCTCTCTGAGACATTGTGGTGTCAAAGAGTCCTGGGGTGTCGATGACATCAATCTTCCTTCCGTTCACCTCTCCAGTCTGTATCTCACTCTGTGATGTCACAGAGACCGGAGAAGACTCTGATTTAAATGCCTTCCTCCCCAGGATGGTGTTTCCTGCTGCACTCTTCCCTGATCCAGTCTTCCCCAGCAGAACTATCCTCAGGTCAGCCGGAATCTCTGGATCCGTGACAACAGACAAGAGTTTGAGTTAAATAATTATTCATGTTTCTTGTAGAAAAAAGCTGTGTATTTTTAGTTTTTCAGAAAGATGTCCTCACAATGATAGTAAAACATGAAATAGCTGCCCTTTTTATGACCTTTGGCCAATCACCATGAGGAAAAAGTCAAATTCTAGATTTGGGTTAGGTTTAGGCTCAAATAAGGGCTAGTGATTTTTTTGGTTTCAGGTTCAGGCATTCCATGATAGGGTTAGGGCTAGGTTAAGTTTAGGCGTAAATGTTAGTTTATTTAGGTTACGGCTTGGTTACGGTTATAAAACATACAGTTTTTTGTTTTCTGACTGTGTGTGTGTGTGTGTGTGTGTGTGTGTGTGTGTGTGTAAAGTAGTGCATGAGCAATGTAAATAGAAAACGTTGTGTCATTTGTTGTTTTTTCTGTTTACCTTGACTTTGACCAGTTAGGTCTTGCAGACAGAGTGTCAACAGGAACAGAATCCAATTAGCCCCTCCTCTTCCTCGTGCCATATCTGCTACAGCAGCCAATCAAAAACATGGAAACGTAACCATTTTCTTAATAGCTAATCTACCATTCACAACTCACTTTATTTTACTGACAGTTTGTTCAGCCCCTAACTGATAGTTTGATCCAATATATTATACATTATTCTCAGTGCTCAGTTAAAGTACATGCTATGTGGTTCAACTGTAGTTAAACATGGTGCATTATCCAACACCATAGCCAAGGTAAACAGAGTGTTGTGAAAATAATGTTGACCATTGTTTCTCAACCCTCCTGAAGGCACCCTGCCCTGCATATTTTAGATCACTCCCTGCTCAGTCACACCTGATTCAAATGATCAGCTCATTATCAAGTCCTAGATGAGCTACATTGGGTATGTGAGGGCAGGGAGAGATCTAAAGCATGCAGGGTGGGGTGCCCCCAGGAGCAGGGTTGAAAAACACAAATCTAGACAACTCATGCGGTATAAAATGACAGGATAAAACACTTGTTCACATCATCCTTTCCATATGTTCATGTTGTTAATGCAACCTTTGTTTTAGCACTGGGATCTGAGCCCAAAAGCATGACAACATTGTAAAACAATAAATAAATACAAGTATACAAAAAACTACACAATTACAAACTCAAAACAGTACCTGGGACCTAGAAGGTTGTCCAGCTACACACTCCAATTGTAACATTGTGCAAAAACAGTTATACATTTTACAACGCACCTGTCAATAGATTATCTAATTTTGAATTCCAATAAATCTAATTACAGTTTTCATTATTGTCAGGTGTTTATTGTTGCATAGTACCCATAAATATCAACAGACCTGGCATCAACAAAATATTTACTCAATATAGTGATACATTCAAATAATGTATGTTGCTGTACATGATTTAAACAATAAGGTAGTTAAATTGATTACTCACTGTGAGTGTAGTTGAACAGATCTGTAGTGGTTATCCTCTGTTGTGAGTGTGAGCGTTAAAGTAACGTGCTGCTCCATACATTCTTGTTTAAGTTTCGTTTCACTTGTAACAAGTCATTTATAGCCAATGAGTGAGTGTTGCTAGGCAAATAAAACCCATGACAGGCAGTCTGCATTTTGATTGGGTGTCATTATCAACCTTTCCTTGACAACGTATAACCTTAGCTATTAGCCAGATGCATAACACAGGCCAGCGCGACTGTGTCGGATACGTTAAGGAGTTTTAAAGGTAGAACAAGATCACATAAAATAGCATTTTCAAAAGTAAAGCTATTTGTTTTCCTGACCCGGTCCCAGATCTGCCCATGTCTTGCCAAGTCCATTGCTCTGTCACGAGTAACCAGGCGTTGGAATGTCAGACTGACAGGTGACGCTCGAATCGCGGTGAGGAGTCGTTGTAAAATCAGTAAATGCAGGTGCATGCTGAGTATTTTGTACTGCGAGAGGTGAGACTACTTTTAGGCTGTCTAATTCGCAACAATAACGTCCCGTGAATTTAATCCCCTGACATGATGCTGTTCTTTGTTACGGCCAATGTATCTCTGGTATTTTATTTTTCTACATGCAGAACTAGTTGATCGATGTTTCGTTGGATAATGACTCAGGCGTGTTGATGACTTCCGAAACCATCACATGAATCAAAAGTCAAAGATAGGATGCGGCTCTAAAGACTAAAAGATACACAGTATGCATGTGAGTGCCGCATCTCAAATGGCACTAGATTCACTATATAGTGCGCTACTTTTTGTCTGAGCCGTACTGCGCTTCAAAGTAAATTTGGGAGCTCTTTGGAAGAAAACATATGCACCTCCCACGGCAGAACCTCCTGCCTTAATAAGAGAGAGGGAGAGTCGACATCGTCTGGGCATCTGTGTGGCGGAGTGGAGAAGTCATTTCTTTCTTTGATCTTTCGTCACCGAACGTAAGAACCACCTGGATGGCAGTTATAGTAGTAAGTAATATCATTACTATGCTTACATTGTTAATTTGTAATGTGATTACAAATGCTTTCTCCTAAAAAAATTTTTACGAGGCTAACTACATAACCTTGAAATAGGCCTGTACATGAGACAGGTTTAGTCATTACCAGTCAGATCGGCATAACTTCTTAGAGCCAAAACTGTCCAACTACCTCGGCGACAGGGTCGGAGGGGCATTAGTTAGTCCTAACCCTAAAAAACTAGTTCAGTGTATTTATTTTCATAGCTGACTCACTATTGACGTGTAGTGTTCCCTAGTACAGCTCTGGGATAATGGCTAGTCAATCTTGTCATAAATATTTTGTCCTCTATGTGGGTCAGTCAGGATTCAGAGCTGGCCATGGGTACATCCCCTGCTATGGTCTAAATGTTGCTGCCGACTTGTTCCAATTAACATACAAATCAAATGAAATTTCCTAGCCAATGTAATTATGAACACACCTGTGCAGGATTTTCATTGCCTATACCCAGATTTTCATTGAGTTTTACCGATGTTATTGCCTCAAAAAATATGATTGGTAAATATCAAATATGAAAAGCATTGCAGTAATTTTAGCAGTTTAGATGAAAGGAGTTCTTCAATGACTTAACGAGTGATCCTGATGGATCGACAGTCAGGATATTGAGCGACAGTGTTGGGCAGACTCCGCAAAAACCTTGTCTTTCAAGCGTTAAATCACCCTCATATGTTACAGAGTTCATCAGATGGGAGAGACATGGCGAGCTTTGTCAAAGAGGATGAGGAGACAGGTATGCTAGCATACTGCTGAACTAGCTTAACTAGACCCCTGAGGTAACGTTCATGTTGTATGATTCCACCAGCTAGCCTGTGATGAGCTGCATGCGTGGCTGGTGAAATTGAAACATCTAGCTCGCTATTTATTGTAGCTATCTTTCAAATATTGCAACTTGGTTTCTGGTGAAGATGTATATAAGTGATTTAAACAGATTTCCCTTCCAGAGTTTGTAGTGTCCAAAAGTAAAAATGTCAGTTTGAAGGGTTTCCCTGGGCCGCCACGTAAATTCCAGGGTCACCACACACCAACAGATGTCCCGTTAATTTCATTGTTCCACCATAAATAATAAACAGTTGAAAGTGTACTATGAGATAGTTGAAATGAACGCAGGTCCACTTTTGTTGTAGGTCGTCTACATGGATTCAAGCTGGGTGAAATATCCACACCCACTGGTGTTTCCTCACAACATCCCGTTAAGCACGGCAGACATGCAGGTACAGAACAGTTGTGTTGGACAATGATGCAAGCGATGCATTGGTGAGGCTACTTCTTCTATAGCTGTACATGATCACTGTGTGTTTAAAAGTCATTTAGGAACTGGTAATGTTGAAACTGTGTATACCTATTACCTAAACCTAACCTGATCCCACCTTGCAAATGTACACACTGAAAATGGAAATCACTATTGGAAAGTTAAAAATTATTTTAAAACTAGCCAAGCAACTTTGACATTTAAGTTAGTAAAATACAGGGTTGGAACTTTTGATTTTTTAAGTGAGGGTGAAACATTTTTGTAAAGCTCCTGTATTCTAAAATTGTACACAATTGAATATCCTGCTGAGACATGGTGCACCAAGTCATGTAGGCTGAATTACCATGACAGTGAAACATGTATAACGTCATTATTGTGTGACAAAATGTTTTAATATTAAAGAATTTGGTAGATAACTGATAGACCCTCTGATAACTCTCCTTAAACGTCCTAATATCGGTCGTCAATCTCTTAGATGATTTCATCTGTACTGATGCTAGAAGAGTGATCTATAGCTTGTCTTAAAACAGCTTTGTTAGCTGTCAATAGCATAGCTCTCCAGCACAGCATTAATCAACTAGCTAGCGAACTTCATGTGGCTCAATTAGTAAATTAGCTAGCAACAATACTGCATACAAAACAGCTGTAAGATGTTTGGTCGTTATCTACCATAAACCTTGTTTGAAACAGGAACTAGCTTGCTATATCAATGAGAGAGCAGGCAATGCATGCTTTACCTGCTTGTGCACAACGCTGTGAGAAAATCGATTGCTAACTAGCTCAAACACACCTTACTATGTGATATACTGCTTCGCTTCAGGAAAACTCAGACGCAAGCAGCTTCTGTTGTGAAATCTAGCTGCACAGTACCAGAAACTATTATGAACCAATGAGGCGAGATGTCAGAGTTTGATACCCTCTGGCTCTGAGTATTTTTCTGTTGCCTTGGCCTGCCTGCCACTCTGAAATTACTGCCAGGTGCTGAAGCACGTCGTCCTAATTTTTCACCATAAAAAGTGCAAGAAAGGGACAATAACGCAATTTCGAAATGTGGAGGGGACAAGTCCGTAGTGAAATGTCCGTCTTTGTAAAATTACATTTCTAAAAGTGTGGCTTTTCAATAGGTTGTTTAACAGTTTCCATTTCCAGTGTACAGGCTACATAGATCACCTTTGACAGGAAATGTTACAACAATTAGGCCTAGGCCTATTATATCTATAAACATTTCCAAAACATACAACAACAATTTACCAAATAGGCTAATATCCGCTTTACAATACCTAACTTTGTTTGAAACTAACCCACAAATCCAACAGGCCTACTTAGAATTTGAATACACAGTTTTGTGTCCTCTTGGAAAGCTTGTATTCTTCCGAAATACTACCACCTTGGAAAAGGGAGCAGGTGTGACCTAACGAACAATTTAAGCTGTCGATGGGATTGGACGTGACAAGGTCATTGATTGTTAATTGACAGGAAGTCACATGACAAAAAACTTTACCGGCTGCAAAAGTAATGTCTTACCAAGGGAAATTAGTTAGAAAAAAGATCTGCTGAAAACATATATCTATGTGTACAATAATATATGATTTGTGTAACATTTAACAAGAAACTAACCTCACTGGACACACATACTCTAGACTATTTATTTAAAAAAATCATTTTTTTATCATCCATAGCCAAACCTTAAGATGGTTTGCACTGGAATCTAGCTTATGGCAGAAGCAATTTCAACTGCCAAGACCAACTTAATGTTCAAGCAGATTTACCAACACAACATTCCTAAAATAATAGTTCCTTCAAAATAATAGTCCAATATAAACAAAGAGAATAACACAAAACATCGAGGACTGAATGATGCCATGCTCCCAACACCCCACCCATTCCCTGTTGACTCACAGGCACTGCCATGGCTCCTCCCATAGCTTCAAAAATAGCCCTCCATAACTACTGATAGAACCACCAACTCCAACTCAACATTCTAGCAGATTCACACACCCATTACATCAGTTCTTCCTTCAAAATAAGAGTTCCTTCAAAATAATAGTCCAAAATAGACAAAGAGAATAACACAAAACCTTGGGGACTGAATGATGCTATATTGTTTGAGATATAAATTTTTCATATAGAACATTTAAATGTCATGGTCGAAAGATCCTTCACAAGCAAACAGCATGCCAATCCGTGCAATGATATCAGAGTAGATGGCGTTTAGGTGAAATTGCGGTCAAATCGTTTGGGATATCAAAATTCCAAATAATTTGACTGAAGATACTGGTCCCAGGGTCCTTCTCAGCAAATGGCGTGCAAATCCGTTCAGCGGTCTCCGAAGAGATGACCTTAGAGTGTGTATTTTACAGTTCATAAATGCTCAAAGTTGTCAGTGTAGTTGTAGCGCCCCCTTAAGGTCTATTTGGTTGATACTGCACAGGTCCATCCATGGACCTGATGTTTAGTGCTATGTTAATGGGCGTAAGTCTTGGATTTTTCTGACGGGATATATAGCCTGGAAAAAGTGCTACACCCATGTAAAAGTAATTAGCCTATTACGTGCGCATCGTTTGAGATATCAAAATTCCAATAAACGGAATTGAAGATACTGGTCCCAGGATCCATCTTAGTGAACGGTGTGCAAATCCATTAAGCGGTTTCCGAGGAGATGTTGTTAACGAGTTTTTCACAAAAGTTAAAATGGAGGCCATATTGTTTGAGATATCAACTTTTCTTATATAACTTTTAAAGACAATGGTCCAGTGGTCCTTTACTCCGATTGTCAACCAACTCTGTTCAGCGGTTTCCAAGGAGATATCGTTTAAGTGTGTTTTTATTAACGGCAAAATTGTGAGATATATCAGTGATGTTTATAGCGCCCCCAAGAGTTATTTCTGTATGGGAATTTTCTGTCCATTCCTGACAGACACATTTACGAGTATGTTTCATTTCGTAGCTGTTTGATGTTCCATTTGGAATTAATGGACTTCTAAAGTCATAGACCCGCCCAGCTCAATTTCATTTGCTGATTTCGGCCATACTATTTGAGATATCAACTTTCCTTATATAACTTTTAAAGATAATGGTTCAAAGGTCCTTTACACCTAACGGCATGCAAATCCGTTCAGCTTTCTCAGAGGAGATGTTGTTAATGAGTTTTTCACCAAATTCAAAATGGAGGAAAATCCAAGGCTCGAATACTTTTTTGGTCAGCATGAGAAGAGGCATGTATAGAACCTGGCTGCATAACTCTATAACATTCGGTTCATGTGATATGCATGCTCAAACCGTCAAAATTTGACTAAGTGCTACAGCGCCACCGTGGGGTGTATAGGTACAGTAATGGCCGAGGCCCTTCGGGCCTCTCATGGCAACAAGTATGCAAAGTTTAATGCAAATTGAGCCACAAATGGCCGACTTACGGGCCTCTGAAAATGGGCCCGGAGAAAAAGAATAATAATAAAACTAACAAAACCAATAGGGTACCAGTACCTACGTTACTTTGTCCCCTAAATCACTCCCGCATCCAGTCTGCATAACATGCAATAAGAATTTAATAGCGTTTCGGTACCGAGATTTCAACAGTTTAACACTCAGCAGACAACCTAAAGTTGGTACCGAAACATTGTTATTACATTCTTATTGATAGTTACGCAGACTGGGTGCGGGAGTTCTTTTGTTTAATTGAATCGTCCTTTGGTCTTCTCCGACGCACCGGTCGATCTACAGGTGTGCAAAAGTTTGGTTTCTCAATGGATATAATAATGTGAAAACCCTATGCAGATCCTCTCTATCTTCATTTGACATGTCAAACAGCTTTTTACGGGGAAGGCAAATAATATCAGAAGTAATTGCAAATGAAACACTCTCTATTGATTTCCTCTCTGCTTTTGTCTTAGCTTGTGTCGACAAATATCTTTGCACTTTGTGCACACTGCTGCATTGGCCAGTTTCTCTGTTGGTGATCGTCTGCCTTGCGCTTTGACATTATAGCGACGTGACTCAAGTCCGTCATTTGACTGGACTCAAGTCCATTGGCGCAAATTATGTTTAAGGTGTTAAATAAATAAAAGAGTGGAGATGACACATTGTTTTCCGATTATGTCTCAAAACAGGACGGTGACGGTCTAGGCACAGACTATATGTTTCGATGGCCAATCAAATTAATGGAAGTAGGAGGGCGTAGTGATGGAAAACTAAATAACCCAATCTGGCGAAGAAAACCAGGAGTGAGGGCGTGACGATTTTCAATGACCAGTGAAATTAAGAGGATTGGAGTTCACTACAACCCCGCTTCTCTTTTAAACTCACAAGAATGTTTTAGTTCGCAATTGTGTTTTACTGGCGGTCGTAATCAAAGTCTAACATTTCAGCAAAGCGTCGAGAATGCATTCCAGCAGTTTCTACTCTACTCGCCAAGCCATGGAAATGGCTACTGAAAACACGACAACAGTTCAAGGCAGTCCAAGTAATTTTGTTACTACAAATCAAGGTAAGAGTCAACTAAGCTTGCTTACTGTCTGTACATTAGCTAGCAATACGTGCGGTAACGAGTTGTTTTGTGTTTCAGCTATCTAGCTTGATGGGTACCGTTGTTACATACAGAAAGCAATATGAAGCGCATTGTAACTAGATAACTAACCCTAGTAAAACATTAGATAGAAATACAGTCAATCGTCTGGTTAATTTGCTAGGTATGTATGTGTATAAATATTTCTAACAGCTTGCTCCATGGAAGGCCCGGGGCCTGGTCTTCTCGAGCGAAATATATTTTCTGTAAGTTGGACGTTTAACTACAGTACCTACTACAATGTTAGATTTGTGCAGTTTGTAATTTTATAATTTGCTAATTGCCAGGATTTACCCCATTTTCATAGCGTGCGGTCGGGGTCCTACACAATACTGCTGGCGAGGATGAAAAGTATAGGTTGCATGAAAGGTGAATGTGAATTTATATTACTTTATAAAAATGTTAAAATAGTCAAAAGAAATAAACCACTAAGTGTGTGGTAGCTGCGTGAGATGGAACATTCATCATGCAAATGTATTAAACAAGATTAGTCTTAGGTTGTCTGGATTGTGGGCTTTGGGGAGGAATAATTTGGCAGGAATAACAGTACAATAAACACTACCTAGTATATGAATTGGTTAACACCTTGTTGTTGCGTTTAACTTGAATAATAACTTGCTAATTACCATCTATCTATAGACATATTTATTTGATAAGTGTAGAAGGGGCATGACAAAGATTTTCACATTTATTGCTTTACTACATTGGTTGAATATGTACATCATCTGCGATAGATGGCTCCAATACTGTACTGAAAAAGGAATGTTTTGTCTTTCATATCTCAAGTAGAACAGTCGACACAACACTGGTGTGCTGGGGTTAGTGGTAAATCAGATTAGTCTAAAATGTATTGATGAAAAATGGAGCTGGACTGACTTTGAAGGTAAGAAATAGCCTGACTGCAAACTCTAACATTGAATTAAGGATTATAAAGCATATTATAATTGCTAAAACACCACACTTGACTTCTCAGATACAGCTGCAGGCCAATACTGGACACAAAGGGAGAAACATTGTTCGTTGGACAACCTGGACAAAGCAGCAAAGAGGAACATCAAACAGCGGACACGGCACCGCAGGAAACAGGTTTGTTTATTAATGTGTAGAAAGAAAAAACATGTTTTGAGAATGTTTGTTTTATAGTGATGACTAATTTATCTTACAAAATAAATAAAATAAGGCCACATATAAAATTGGTTTATATCCCTTTTTATATGAAGGTAAAACAGCGACAAAAAGTTTTTTATTTGTAAAAAAAATTTGCACACTTGGTATTACTTTTGTAGTTGTATGAAAAATGGGCATATTATAACTAACTTGATATTTGGAATTTTGCTACTCATTAATAACACTTGCCAATGTAAAATAAGGACGCAGTTCTGTTACTAATATTTTTCTGAAATTGTGACTAAATGATTTGTATTTGTAAATCACTGTCTGTGGTTGTACGTTTCACAGCGGTTACAAGCGGATATACCCATGGGGACACTGATCGGCACGGCATAGCGTTTTCTGACCAGTGAACTGAGTGCATGCTGAGTCTGTCACGTTTTCATGTTTTAACCAATCTGAGTAGATTCTGGAACACAAGTGTTTTAGCTCATAGTGATGTATTGCAGAGGAGGAAAAACAGGTTTCAGCATGGTCAGCTTTTCCTACACGCTCGTACCTCAGTGGTGGATACTATACCAAACCTTTTATCCAGTTAGTTCAACGTGACAATGCATTTGAAAAGTACGAACAACTTGTGCAAAGTGAATTTCTGTTATTCTCGTGGTAAATGCATATCCATGTCAAAGGCAAAATGTTAAGTAGCCATGTAAATTCCTTGCTAGTTGCTAGATTTACATTTTAGTAGACTTCAGTAAAACTTTGTGCATTGTGCATCTAGCTAAGTGGAAAAAAAATCTAAAAGGTTTATCCCATCAAAAACTGAGGTACAAGAAGCCGACCGTGCTTAGCCATGTTTTTCTTCCTCTGCATCATTATGAGTTGAAACTCTGGCACTGCGTGTTCCAGAATCTACTCACATTGGTAAAAAGGTGAAAATGTTATGTTCACGATGCATTCAGTTCATTGGAAGAAAAAGGTATGGCCTGCCAATCATAGTTCTCATGGGTATATCCACTTGCAAATGCTGTGAAACGTACTACCGCAGACTGTGATTTACAAATAAAAATAATTTCATCATAGTTCTAGCAAGATTTTAGTGACAAAACACTGAGTGTCCTTGTTTTACGTTGGCAAGTGTTATTAATGATTCCAAATATCAAGTTGGTTACAATTATGCACATTTTTTATACAAGTACAAAAGTAATTACTTATTTGGAGATCTGTTTTACAAGTGTGCAACATATTTTACCAATAAGAAACTTATGTCGCTGTTTTACCTTCATAATTTTAAAATGCATTTGAATATATCCTAACACATTTAGCTTCCTTAAATGTGAAGCGTATGACTTGCTGTAATGTTTGGACCGCTCTAGATTTTTACACTTTGACATTGTCAATTTATTGTCTACTGTACTTTCACAGGCTTTGGCTAGTTGGCTGAAGGAGCTCTTGGCTGAAGAGAAGTTGCAGTTTGCTGGGGCAACTGAGGACATAATGTCTGATATGGAGACTGACCCCTGGATTTTTGGTTTCCTCTCCTAGCTGGCGCTCTGCTGAGTTTGAGTACCTGATCAAATCAGCTGACGAATGAAGGAGAGCCAACCGCTCTTATGGGGAAATGTCCACCACAGTCCTACCCTGGACACCTGATTGCTCAGAACATTTAAAGAGAAGAGACGCTGTGGTTTACCGGGCAACTGAGGACATGATGTCTGGTGTGGATACTGGATTTTTGGTTTCCTGATCAAATTAGCTGACCAGCGAAGGTCACTTGAACTGGACTGATTTACACACAAACACACACTCAAGTCTCACTTGCTACTACCAGGCGCTCTACTTTATATAGTTTTTGTATTTTTATTAGGGTGTACTTATTTTGTTGTCCATTACTTAAATGTGTTTGCTATTTGTTTTTAGCCTTTCTATTGGTGCATTGCTGTGAGGTTAGTATTGCGTAAAGGTTTTATTCACATTGACAATTTATTTTCTATTGTTACTCCTTAATCTGTATATTATTCCAAACTTTTGGCCGCCAGTGTCCTTTTGAGAACTTTCTATTCTTGTATTGCTGTGTGGGAACCTGCAAGCAAGCATTTCCACTTTAAACGTAACTATTATTAATTTAAGTGTCTTTAATTACATTGCTGTTTTTAGTAATGTTTCAATATTTATTTGATTTGAATTAATACATGTAACATTTTCTTGTAACCCTGCGAAATTGTTTGTATACTTTAAAGAACATTCTGATGCTGCATCGCTGTGAGGATACATACAAGACTTTTCTTGTTGAACTTGTTTACACTACTTTGACAATTGTATATCTGTTTATTTGTACACATTCATTGTGAATTACTGTATTTTTTGCACTTGAAAAATTAAAAGCATTTTACTGTTATACGCTGTGGCTGAATAAACATGGGGGGTAGGAAAAAGAACAAGGGGATAAGGGGGGGGTTGAAAAGGGGGGGGTTTACGGGGTAAAAGTTGTGAAATATCCTAATGTCTCTACTGGTGGACACTCGTTAAAAGTCAAGGTCTGGAATCATTGCCAGTCACAATCTGTCCTCCATTGACATGTTAATACCTCACAGCAGGGGGTGGGGTTGTAACAATGGTGAGGTTTGTGTATCGCGATATGTCCTAATGCCCAGTGGTGGGGTTTCCTTAAAAGTAGGGAAAAGTAGAAGAATGTCCCATGCTGGAGCTGTTGCCAGTCAGGATTCTAACTGTTCTTGACTGTTGATAGTTCCTTTGCGGTTCCTCTTCGTGAAAAGTCGCGTCATAAACCGGGTTTGGAGTGTTGAGTAATTAAGGACTGTATTTCTCACGACTGGCCTGGAATTGGCAACATTTGTAAGAGGTGTCAAGATAACTAGGACTATGAAATGGGTATTTGGCGCAGTGTGATTAGGTGATTATCTGAACCATATCTAATTTAACAAGGAAAAGTATATCACTTTTCACTATCCTCTTGAAATAGGACCAGCTGAATGGCAAAAACAGTGCAAGTAGTACCTCAAAGGTAATTTGAATAAACAAGAAACCAGGCAAGCCTAGTTCAGCCGGCCCGCAATAAAATGCGATAATCGTGAATGCCCTCTCAAGAATAGAATCCAGGTTGCCCACATGAAATGCTGTGTCGTTAACCACTACACCAAAGAGCTGTACATTTACTGGATGTAAGTATAGCCTCTTGACATTAAATTATTTTGTCATGCATTAACATCACACTGAGTTTGACTATTTCGTTAGACACCATCAACCATTGTGTTAAACTAAGTAACTTTTCTTATTAAATTCACCTCCACCACAAATAGCATCTATGAACTGTATGGCTTTTGCCACTGGCCGTTTTAACAGCTTATTAGCCATTCGTGAATGATATTGATACAATAACTACTGTATCAATATTGGTGACGATAACTGACTTTTTCATCAAGTGAAAAGATGAGAGAAATGTGTAGCCAGCGAAATGTTTGTCTATCCTGAAGAAATCCTGAGACATAATTTGAATATCCACCAGAAATAGTCGCAATATAACGTAAACCTTTTTATTTCAGTCTTACTATAATGTAGATACTGAAGGTTAAAGCCAGTGAAGTTTTTGTCTATACGGAATAATTCATAATGCTTACTTTGTTTTGACTGTGAGGAGATACAAATGTGGGACCTATAGTTTGCAGATCCGCTTCTCTAACCACTACGCTATTTAACAAGGGGGACTCAGCCAGTCAGACAGTCACTCACTCACTCAGTAAGAGACATTCACTCTTCTTGGCCAGCTCCGCTTACGCGGTCCGGCAAAAATCAGGGTTATTCCACCAAGTATTGATTTCTGAACTCTTCCTTAGTTAAAACAATAGTATTTTGTTGATGAAAAATGAATATGAATTTGTTTAACCAGTTGTTGTTTTCTACAAATAAATACTCTAAATGACAATATTTTTATTTGGAATTTGGGTGTAATGTTGTCAGTAGTTTATAGAATAAAACAAAAATATTCATTTTACTCAAACACATACCTATGAATAGTAAAACCAGAGAAACTGATAATTTTGCAGTGGTCTCTTAATTTTTTCCAGAGCAGTATGTTGTCTGAGCTGTAGCCAACTAGACGTTTGTTGTTTTGTTGTGTTAAGTTATAAGTTAAGCTATGCCCTGCTAATGTATGTAAGTTAGCTCTTACCTAACTAATTACCGTTAGCTAACTTCTTATCTAACGTTATAACGACTGTTAGTGGCACACACACACACACACACACACACACAACGGGCACACACATGTATGCATGTAAGTGCATGGGATGATAGCTTTTGTTAAAAAGTATGGAGTTCCATCTAAGCTAAAAATATGTCCATTGCTTTGCTGTGCAGTGCTGTTGACTGTATTTCGAGTGGCATACTTCACGAAGGAGCACGAGAATCGAGGAAGAGTTGCATGCAGTGAAGATTAATGTCAGGTTGGCTGAATGTATTTAAGTTTAATTCCCACTACTCCCATGTGTATAAAAACTGGACAGAGGCTGTCATCTTCAACCTTATTCAAATACTCATACTTCTACCATACTGTTCATACTCCCCATCATACTCTTTCAAAAATGTATGCTAGTTTACATTGTTAAGTATATTATTGCCATACTTGCTGTTTCTATAATACTCATACTACTACCAGTATTGAATGTAGTTTACAGTACTCTTACTAAACTGCTGCTATATACAGTGTTAAATATAATATTGCTTTACCTTCTCGCTGTATTTTTCCAGTGCATACATTTTTCTCACTACATAGTTGTAGCGTGCTATATATCCACAATACATAAGCTTATTCCACTCATATGTATCTATAATCTTTCATAATTCTACCAATTGTGGCTAGTTAACACTGTCATGTATGTTACTGCCATACTTGCCATATGTGACAGAATTCCTTCACGGAGTCCTATCGCAAAATTTGAGTTTTGCTTTTTATTTTATGAAGGTCCAGATTCAGAACTTTGAAATGGTATATAAAACAATACTGTTTGATAAAGTTATGGGTAAGATATGCTGCTTTAAAAATTGATAATCTGCTCTATTTAGTTCTGAGAAAAGAGGCTTGAAACATTCACACTTGCCAGAGAGCTGGTCTTTGTTTACGCCCATTCAGTGTAGTTCACACCCTCTTAGGCCTTAACCCCACCCAGCTATTTAATAAGTATTCAAATGGGGACACTCTGGCCTTGTGCCAAACTGGCCTGGTTGGTCTCTAATAAACACATACTATATCAAACCAAATATAATTAAATTAAAGTTTTTTCACATGGACTTGATACATCAGGTATAAACAGTACAGTAAAGGTAAAGTAGCTTAGCAGCAGGACTCATAATAAATCGTAGCAGCAATGTAATTGCAGATAGTTTGACTGCAGACCGCCAATGAGCCATTATAAGGTTTTAGATTAGACATAATCACACACACCTGGATGAATGACCGGTCAATCAGGTACATTATTGTCAAACTAAGTGACTTGCTCACTTTTGTGAAGACTATGCAAACATTATAGATCACACACAAGCTAGAAACCAGGAAATGTTAGCTAGCTGGTAATTTAATGTTGTTACCTAGCTAGCTAACGTTAACAGTAACGTCAATTACTGTGCAAACATAATATCTAAGCATAATCACACACATGCTAGAAACCAGCAAATGTTAGCTAGCTGATAAGTTAATGTTGTTACCTAGCTAGCTAACGTTAACAGTAACGTGAGTAGCTATAGCTAGATAAATAGCAATACAAACGATTTTGACAACTTTTTGAAAAGGAATTATCTGTAGCTAGTTAGCAAACGTTACAGTTACCCATATACATGTAGAAATGTTTCGCGGCAGACTGAAAAAAAAAAATCCTCTGATTACATACAAAGTCCTTTGTTGTTTGCGTTTAGTCTGTTGACCTTGTTTACCACACGTCTTTTCACTACCGTTCACACTCAAGGCGTTCAATACTCCAAGAATCTATGCATCTTTCATTGTCGCTATCATAACTGCCATGGTTGTCCTTTTCTTGTAAATGTTATCCATGGACAGTTGTTTTATACAAGAGGAGCTAGCGTTTTCTTTCCACCATTGGCACTGCAATGAAATGCCTCGATTTTGCCTGAAAGTTTTGAACAGTATCAAAGGCTGGGATTTCCTCATCGTCGTCAGATTCATCTTCTGAGTCATGGCATCATTTCACTCCAAAAAGTAGTATTTCACAACTTCAGATTTGTTGATAACACCAGCAAAATTCAGGGCAGCGATGTGATTCACAGCTGTAGCAATGCGATTGCAGTTTTTGACAATCCCAGGATCACAATGATTTACTGACCAAGCAGTCGCTTTATGACAAAAGCCGGTTACTTGATAGACCAATCAGAACTCAGTATGTCAGCATGTCCAGCCCCTTCATTATCTCACCCAATGGAAGGAAAAGTCCTGTATTTTCCGCTGGTCAAACAAGGGTTTTAGTTTTTAATTTTATTTGTATTTGTTTGATATTCAAGAAGCTTTGTTTGACTAAATTGGCACAAATCTGATTCCATAGTTTATTGGAACACAAAAAGAGATAAAATCTATTGACCGGTGTAGAGTTAAATGTATAATTGTTTTTGCTCAATGGTTCACATGTAGTGGTTGATAATTTGGCACCCAACCATCGATTGGTTCGATGCTATGCCTGGGGAGGAAAACCCAACCATTGGTTGGTTTGATGCAACGCCTGGGAAGGGAAACCCAACCATTGGTTGGTTCAGTGCTACGCCTGGCGAGGGAAACCCAACCATCGGTTGGTTCGAGGCTACCCCTGGGTAGGGAAACCCAACCATTGGTTCGTTTGATGCAACGCCTGGGAAGGCAAACACAGTCTGTTTTGTCCCAGCTAACTACGGTTTGTTTAAAAGCACAACATTGCTGATGCAAGGACCGTGCTTTATGTATCCAGCGTTCTTGTGCGGCTTCTGCAGTTTGAGACTTGCTTGTCGGTTAATGTAAGGGTTCTTCTTGGATTGCTGTGATTTTATTTAACTGTTTTGAGTTTGTAGTTGTGTCAATTTTTGTATAGTTGTATTTATTAAATTATTTACTGCCTTGTTTTGCTGGCCTCAGATCCTAAAGGATCCTGTGCTAAAACAAAGATTGCATGACCAAATGTTTTATCCTGTTATTTTATACGACATATGAGTTGTCTAAATTATCTTCACTGTGCTAAGTTGACCTGCTGTTGGTGTTGGATAATGTTCCGTGTTAATCTACAGTTAAACACATAGCATGTACTACTGATTGTATTTTAGCAGAGCTCTGAGAATAATGTATAACGTTAGATGCTATGGTACTCAATTAACAGTTAGAGGCCGACTGAACAAACTGTCACATAAACCAGGTTATAGGTTTTAATTTTAAATGTTTTCCCCTCGAAGATTTCAGTTTGTGTTTCAATTGAATTGTTCACATTATAGGTCACATTAAAAGTGGAAAAAGTTCTGACATGATTTATCTTTGTCTCATTCTTTTACATCACAAAAACCTAGCATTTTAACAGGGGTGTGTAGACTTTTTATATCCACTGTATCTAACCTAACCGTAAGCTAAATAACCTGATATTTATGTATAAACTTAAACTAGCCATATGGCCTGAACCTAAACCTAACCTGTAATGCCTAAACTTTAAACAAATAAGCATTAGCCCTAATTTGACCCTAAACCTAACCCTAAATCTGGAAATTTACTTTGACCTTGTGGTTATTGGCCAAATGTCATAATGAGGGCCGATATTTCATGTTTTACTATCCTCGTAAGGTCTTCTTATTCCATCAGTTAAACAAAAAATACACAGCTGTTTAGAGAGACTAGATAAAAAATTCTATCAACACAAACTATTGTCTGTGCTCACAGATACAGAGATGCCGGCTGATCTGAGGATTGTTCTGGTGGGGAAGACTGGATCAGGGAAGAGTGCAGCAGGAAACACCATCCTGGGGAGGGAGGCATTTAAATCAGTGCCTTCTCCAGTCTCTGTGACATCACAGAGTGAGAAACAAGAGCGGAGAGGTTGAGGAAGAATGATGTCATCAACACTCCAGGACTCTTTGACGCAACGTCTCAGGAAGAGATGAAGAGGGAGATTGAGAAGGCCATCAATATGTCATTCCCAGGACCTCATGCGTTCCTCTTGGTGATCAGACTGGGGGTGAGGTTCACAGAGGAGGAGCAGAACACCATGAAGTGGATAGAGGAGAACTTTGCCTCATTGTACACCATTGTGCTCTTCACTCATGTAGATCAACTGAACGG